>JAGYYJ010003171.1:0-50000 GCA_019671005.1 Hibiscus mutabilis
TTACCTAAGCACTCGTTTGATCTTCCGTCCACGATTGTATGAGGACGCTGCCGCCAATGACCCAAGACCTTTCGAAAATGCTTTTGGATCTAGAAAAATGATTTAAAACAAAAGAGATTTGGTTTCAATTTTTAGATTTTTGACAAAAAAAGGGTTTTTAATCTAAGACCGGGTTTGGATTTGAAAAAGAAAAGTAGTTTTTTTTGCTAGGGTTTTGTGTTTGCCACTCCGAACGAATGACGTTCGACGATTGTCCTGTTGGTTGGGATGGCGGAGATGTGGCTAGGATTTAGGTTTAGTGAAGAACACCATGAACTGCGAAGAATAGTTTAGAGAAAATAGATGAGAAGAGTTTTGATATGTTTTTGAGCTTTGAAAACAAATGGGTTTTGTTTTTATTTTCATTTATATACAAGCTTTTAAAAAGAGTTATTTACCCATTTAAACCCTTTCGTCCCTAAATATTCATTGTCCCAGTCCTTGGACCTTTTTGAAAGCTTACAATTTCGTCCCTATTTCGTTGATTTCGATCTAATGACCAATGGTATAATTACAATTTCGGTCCCCATCCTTTTTTTTTTAATATCGTATCTTTATACGCATATATATTATACATATGGTTTTGTATATATTATATAGTATATCATATGATAACATATATATGTATAGTATTTACGTATGTAATATATATATGTATACATTATATAGTTTTTTTTTTTTTTTGCCGTATAATATATATTATAGTTTTGTTGTTACTTATGTATATATTGTTATAGTTTTATATACTGCTTCTCTCTATATTTATATAATTTGTTACGCGTTGTATATACATATGTTATAGTCATATATGTTTATGTTTATATATATCGTGTCATATTTATGGTACATTTTTATTACATCATAGTATTTTGTTTATTCATTATCTATGTATCATGCTTTGTTAATGTTGCATTCGGACTTATTAATTGTTAAAGTGGTGTTCCACTATTTGGGGGTAAACTTGGTTAGCGCTAAAGAAGTTGGCGGTGATTTTTGTTTACTTTACGAATAATAGGGATTTTAAAATTAAATCTCATTTATAAACGAATCTTAAATTAAATTAAATTCTACCTTGCAATTTCCAATATTAAGGCAGCCCGTAATCGACTAGGTATCAATTTCGGGCATGGTGGGGGTTCGAACCCTTCCCCACACGAATCGACTCGAACCTATTCTTCTCTAGTTACCTTTTGGTGTCCGCTCACCGTATCCAAGTGACCGTGGCGACTCCTTCATTTTCAAACATTTTTCAAAATTAAAACCGGTTCTTCCAATGACACCGGGGATTTTTTTAGTCGCTACAGTTAGTGAATGAGGTTAATTAGTAATTATGGCATTTGTACACACACACACACACACACACACATATATATATATATATGAGGTTTGTTCGGGCCTGAATACCGGATCAAGAGGAGTGTTTGAGGAGCTCGAGTAAGGATTTATCGATAATCACTTAAGGTTAGTACACCTCGAACTCCTAATGCTTCATGAGCATCATAATTATAACTGCCTTGCTTGTTAGTATTTGCAAAATAGGTAGACGATGAATATGCATATTTGGAGACTGGGAGTATGAGACTCAATATCTTTGAGTTGCATGATGATGTTGTGAATATGATGAGACTCATAGAGACTTTAAAGACCGTGTAGGGTCGTTGAGATACTCGTATAATTATTTGATGATTGATTGATTGGTTTATAAAATTATGATGCCTTGTATGTTAGTTTGAATAAATTGATGTGATTTGATGGAAACCATGCTTAAGGGATAATACCGATAAATACTCAATTAAAATGGTTATGAAACAGGTAATTAATATTAATTGAATGAATGTGTTGGTAAGCAAACCTTAATGACTTTTATAAGCTTTAAGGATCAAATAAGTGTTGCAATATAATAATTTAAGGAAATTGTGCGAACCCGTGAATAGAGTATCAGTGCGAGCTTTGGCTGTACCGGTACGCGATTGGGGGTCGTATCAATACGGGTCGACCCGTACCGAAACTTGTAGAAATTATAGATTTCCAATAAGCCATTTTAGTATCAGTACATGTGTGAGTACCGGTACCTAGGGGTACTGTATTGGTACTCGTGTTCTAGTACCGGGTACCCACTGAACGGAAAAATCTATTATACTAATAAAAAGATGGAAATTGACGTGGACTAATAATAAGGTAATATGGACTAATAGAGATAGTTAATGAGGATTATTAATGTATACTTTCATAATGAATTAACTTGGTAAAGTCTTGGGTGACTTGTTTGTAATAGCAACCATAAGGATCCTTGGCGGATCGTGTGATGTTGCGTGCCAAGTATGGGCACTTGTTTGGTTGAGTTACCATTGATTGTTGGGATCCAAATACCTAGTATGAGAAATAATATGTTGCAACACCATGGTTAAAGATTCTCGAATTTATGTATCTCGATGCTTAGTGGTTACAAGCCTCATTCAAGATGCTTGATGAGAGATTTACGAGCATGGGTGTATACATCTCGATGCTTAGTGGTTGCGGGCCTCATTTGAGTGTATGTATCCCGAAGCATAGTGGATGCATGACTCAATTCTATATTGTGGAATAATGCTTATATGTTATGTGAAGTCTATGTATTTGCTTTTGATATATGTTTAGGCGGTTAGAGGTAGCGCTATATTTGTATGATGTTATACTAACATGTTATGAGTATGGTTGGGTCTTATGTGCCATGTATGATGATTGATATGATGAGAGCATGTGTTTAGGTGACTAGTGGTAGCGCCACGTGTTTAGAAGACTAGTGGTAGCGCCTTATTTCTCGTGCTAGCTTACATGCTTATGTTTATGTTTAGCATGAAATATAGTAGATGTGTACCACTGAGATTTGTAAGCTTAGTACTCAGAATCGTTGCTTCTGTGCGTAGGTTGATGTCGATCGTGTGATCGAGAAGCACAATACGGGATTCCAGCATGTGGTGATTTCAAGAGTATGATACTTGTGTTTAGTGAGTTGTGTATTCATAGAACCTTACGTGGTAGTATCTGTAATTCTTATTTTTAAAATTGTATTAATCAAGTTGAATGTTTAAATATTTTAAATTAAAGTGGAGCTCCTTTGTAACAATTTAAATTGTTTATCTATGTTTTCAACTACTGGATTTATTTTTTTGGAAAATACCTTATTGGTCTAAACCGAGTTGAGAATTTTTATGGAAACGAGTTGGGCTTAAGGCCCAAATGTGACATTCGGGTTTAAGGTGTTACATTTAGTGAAATTAGAGCTTAGGTTTAGTATGTTCTAGGAAACCTCAAGGTGGTATAAGTGTTTTAGTAAGGTGTCTAGTGAATACAAGCCCTTAAATTAAGTTCGTACTCCTTAAGACTAGAATCCTGATGGTGCGTCCAATGTTGCACCACTAAGATGGTTACGATCATGGCTGAGAGGGTCGAGTTAAGTGTTGAGCCGCTCATGAGAGCAATTTTGGGGGCGGGATTGACATGGATTGTTGAGATAGGAGTTAGTTAAATGATGCTGGAGTCAAGGATGTATCTTCCTCCCACCACCTGAATGGTGTCTTCGTTGAGTGTTGTAGTCGATCTGAAGCCTTCAAATATGTTATGTCAATTTGTAAAAAAGAATATTCATCGTTATACGTGAATAAAGTTTTTGATGCAGGTACGAATAAACCGCTTTCAAAATCGATCAATGGATACACGTTGGTTGGAGGGCTCTTATCCGCTTAAAAGGATTCTTGTTGATACTTGGGAAGTATCATTGCCCTCATCAAGGGCATTTCTCGGAGATAGTGGACTCGAGATCCACCATTTTGTTATAGTGTAATCGAAGTTAGACATTCTACAGATTTGATAGAGCTACCTTCTTAAGAGTTGTTGGACCTTGAAAATTGCTTTGGTTAATCAAGCGTGATGCTAGCCAATAATGCCGAGATATACTCGAGGCTTTGAGACCTCGAGGGAACCCAACCTTTGGTAATGAGAATGTTGAACCGTTGCCCTTCTACCATGATTTTTATAGTGGTCGTTTAGAGAGTGGCACAACGGGGTTGTGAGACCTGTTTGACCATTGGGCAGATGCCAATGTGTGTAGTTCATCGCTCAAGAGCTTTCAGATTATCAGAGTGTTTGTTTATGCTTCTTAGAGGAGTCGTCAGGACTTCTTCCTTGTCGAGAACATGAGTAGATATTGAGGTAAGGCCGAATTGGATGTCGGTGCCTATTGCCCTTGTTAGAGAACACCGACCCAGTTAAGAGAGTCAAAGATTTAGTTGTAAAGGCGCAACTCGAACGAGGTTTCTTTTGTTTGGGTGTTTTGCTCAAATGAGAACCGAGCTTGTTCGCTTGTAAGAAATTGGTTTATTGGGGTAATGCTTAAACCGTTGATAGCTTGTAAGTGATAGTGAAAGGATGTTACTTGTCTCTTAAGGTGGATAACTCGTTTAATCGATTGTAAAATACACGTATGTTTTTTCGGGATTAATGAGAGAATGATATGTTTATGGTTAAAGTGTTGGAGGCTAGTAAATTCAAAATGAACTTTAAAATGAGGATTTCTCTATTTAGGGCATGTCATGGTAACATTCGATGTCTGCAATGATGTTTGAGGTGTTTCAATGATGATAGGGTGGGGCCACCATATTGTCTCTCGAATATAAGTTTGATGTTTTGCGTGACACATGTGAATGTACAAAGAATATGGAAATGCGAGCATTGTCGAGATAATGACCTTGTGTGTACCAAAGGTTAGTTACCATGTGATCAATTAAGGAGGCAAGGGTTTGAGACTTCGCAAATGCTTTTGGTTTGTATCACAGTTTCCTTAGAACGAGCTGAGGAACATTGGTGGAGATTCGAGTGGCATGAGAACATTTTATTGTGACAGTTGTGTTGACTCGACTTGAGTTAAATAAGATTTTGAGATCTCCGAGGATGTTTTGTCAAGGTTGTATTTTTATGCTAAAAGAAGAAAGGTTGTGTTCACCCCAACAGTGTAAAATTTCGTGTACTTGATCTTTAAGGAATTTGATATCTGGACAACGACGTAACTTAAAGTAATTAAGAGCTTTTGATCGTGTGATTGATCACCACCTAAGTAAAGTGAACTCGATAAGTGATGGATTGTACATAGTTAGTTCAGGTTAGAGTATCATGCTGCCCTTGTGGGGTGATCAAGGATCACAAGTGATGGTCATGTAAGGGAGTACCAATGCTAGCTCCAAGTAGTACCGGTACCCATGTTTTTCATTAGTTAAGCTCCAAGTTAAATATTGATTTGCTTTGGAAGCAGCGAGAAGTAACATCTGATTGTATTTAAGAGGATACAATGTTATGATTGAACTTAGGTTCGATGGTTTCTGATGAAATTCGATGGTTTCTGATGAACTTCGGGATCTTGTTGTGGGTATTTTAGAGGAAGATATATCAAGGTAAGAAATTCTTACTATATAGTACAGTGGTCAGTATATGGTGAATTTTAAGAGTGACAGTTTGTACCTAACTTTCACTATGTGTTTTGGGAGACGGTGTGGAGTCTTGTGTTTGAGATAGTGATAAGTGTTTGACTTGACATCGGTTAGAGTCAAATATTGAGCCTCTCGGAGTTTTTTTGTGATGCTTCGATATTCATCGGTAGAAATTAAATAAGCGATTGTGGATCTTGTAAAGGATTTGTGAGTGCACAACTTCTATAGGATTTCTTGAGTAATAATATATTTCTTGGTATGTATCTATTATTATTTTCGTTAAAGTCGAGATCTAGATGGAAATTCGACTTGGATTGATTGTGGGTTGAGTTATACAAGAAAAAAAGAATGAGGTATTTTTGGGGGAGAGGGAGAAATAGGAAAAAAAAGAAAAAGTAAGGGGGAGTTTCAAGCCTTAATCTACCGCCCCTCGAATTGCCGTGCACGAAACCACCGACATTACCTTTAGCTTGCCCAGACTAACCCGTCGGTAATTCTCTCGCCGCCATTTCTATCTCCATTCGTCGGGGTAAAGTATAATAAGATTTAGAGTAGTTGAAATGGCATGAACTACTGTCCTCTGCCAAAGGGCAAGGCCACCACGATGTTCTCTAGCTCGAGAAAAATCGATATAAAGCTTTCCATCGTTGTTCGACCATCGAAGGCTACTACATTTTCTGTCAACCGCACATGGGCATCGTCTTGGGCAATTGGAGCCGAGGCGCGTTGACCTCGAGCTGAGCCGTGTTGACCGAGCCGTTGACTATTTCTAGAAGACCCTATTCGGGGGTTTTTTGACGTTCTGAGTCTGTTGGCTTAGTCTGTTTTGCCAAATTCGAATTGATAAGCTATTTTTATGCGTTTGACCTTGTGGATTAGTTAGTGTAATAGCCTTTTCTAAATGCAGGTTAAATAAAACCAAATTAAAATCTAAATGTCCAATTAAACCAAAGTCCATATATATATATTATAAAATGTCCATGTTACACTTCTCATATCCATTACATGTTATCTTTTTACCCAATACATATGACCCAACTATCCCTTAAACCCATTAACCTAAAGCCCAAATTAGCCCCAACAGCCCACAACCTAAACTTGTGTGGCTAACCCTAGAGGTCCCTAATAAAGTTGTTGTCGTCAAGCCCTAGCCACCGCTAGTCCAAACCGCCATATCTACCATTGTCGTTCATGTCTTCTCACCTTTTACCACCACCCCTGCCCTAATCAAAGAAACCCCAAAATAGTTTTGCTAAACTACATCTCAAATCAGATCTAAACCTAACCTTTCTACCAACTCTAGATCCATCACCATAATACACTATCACCAACCCTAGTTGATAGTGACCATCATTACATCATATACTCACCAACTCGGCCAGCAAACCCTATAAAATTTGAGACCATTAATGAAGCACGACCAATCCTCTATTTCTCTATATATCCGGATCTACAACAACAACAACAACAAAGAGAGGGAGATTTTAGAGACTAAAATTGAAAAAATAGAAAGAAAAAAAGAAAATTGAAAAAGAAAAAATCTTGTAATTTATCAGTTATCAACAATCAATAAAATACATCATTCAGATGTATTCTCTTTTAATCTTCTTATTTCCTTTCTTTTCGAAGAATAAAAGAATAATAAAAGGGAGATTAGGGTTCGTTTTACCTAAGCACTGTTTGATCTTCTGGTCCACGATTGTATGAGGACGTCGTCGCCAATGACCGAAGACCTTTCGAAAATGCTTTTGGATCTAGAAAAATGATTTAAAACAAAAGAGATTTGGTTTCAATTTTTTAGATTTTTGACAAAAAAGGGTTTTTTAATCTAAGACCGGGTTTGGATTTCGAAAAGAAAAGTAGTTTTTTTTGCTAGGGTTTTGTGTTTGCCAGCTCCGACGAATGACGTTCGACGATTGTCCCTGTTGGTTGGGATGGCGGAGATGTGGCTAGGATTTAGGTTTAGTGAAGAACACCATGAACTGCGAAGAATAGTTTAGAGAAAATAGATGAGAAGAGTTTTGATATGTTTTTGAGCTTTGAAAACAAATGGGTTTTGTTTTTATTTCTGTTTATATACAAGCTTTTAAAAAAGAGTTATTTACCCATTTAAACCCTTCTGTCCCTAAATATTCATTGTCCCAGTCCTTGGACCTTTTTGAAAGCTTACAATTTCGTCCCTATTTCGTTGATTTCGATCTAATGACCAATGGTATAATTACAATTTCGGTCCCCATCCTTTTTTCTTTTAATATCAGTATCTTTATACGCATATATATTATACATATGGTTTTGTATATATTATATAGTATATCATATGATAACATATATATGTATAGTATTTACGTATGTAATATATATATGTATACATTATATAGTTTTTCTTTTTTGCCGTATAATATATATTATAGTTTTGTTGTTACTTATGTATATATTGTTATAGTTTTATATACTGCTTCTCTCTATATTTATATAATTTGTTACGCGTTGTATATACATATGTTATAGTCATATATGTTTATGTTTATATATATCGTGTCATATTTATGGTACATTTTTATTACATCATAGTATTTTGTTTATTCATTATCTATGTATCATGCTTTGTTAATGTTGCATTCGGACTTATTAATTGTTAAAGTGGTGTTCCACTATTTGGGGGTAAACTTGGTTAGCGCTAAAGAAGTTGGCGGTGATTTTTGTTTACTTTACGAATAATAGGGATTTTAAAATTAAATCTCATTTATAAACGAATCTTAAATTAAATTAAATTCTACCTTGCAATTTCCAATATTAAGGCAGCCCGTAATCGACTAGGTATCAATTTCGGGCATGGTGGGGGTTCGAACCCTTCCCCACACGTAACTGACTCCAGAACCTATTCTTCTCTAGTTACCTTTTGGTGTCCGGTCTACCGTATCCAAGTGACCGGTGGCGACTCCTTCATTTTCAAACATTTTTCAAAAATTAAAAACCGGTTCTTCCAATGACACCGGGGATTTTTTTAGTCGCTACAGTTAGTGAATGAGGTTAATTAGTAATTATGGCATTTGTACACACACACACACACACACACACATATATATATATATATGAGGTTTGTTCGGGCCTGAATACCGGATCAAGAGGAGTGTTTGAGGAGCTCGAGTAAGGATTTATCGATAATCACTTAAGGTTAGTACACCTCGAACTCCTAATGCTTCATGAGCATCATAATTATAACTGCCTTGCTTGTTAGTATTTGCAAAATAGGTAGACGATGAATATGCATATTTGGAGACTGGGAGTATGAGACTCAATATCTTTGAGTTGCATGATGATGTTGTGAATATGATGAGACTCATAGAGACTTTAAAGACCGTGTAGGGTCGTTGAGATACTCGTATAATTATTTGATGATTGATTGATTGGTTTATAAAATTATGATGCCTTGTATGTTAGTTTGAATAAATTGATGTGATTTGATGGAAACCATGCTTAAGGGATAATACCGATAAATACTCAATTAAAATGGTTATGAAACAGGTAATTAATATTAATTGAATGAATGTGTTGGTAAGCAAACCTTAATGACTTTTATAAGCTTTAAGGATCAAATAAGTGTTGCAATATAATAATTTAAGGAAATTGTGCGAACCCGTGAATAGAGTATCAGTGCGAGCTTTGGCTGTACCGGTACGCGATTGGGGGTCGTATCAATACGGGTCGACCCGTACCGAAACTTGTAGAAATTATAGATTTCCAATAAGCCATTTTAGTATCAGTACATGTGTGAGTACCGGTACCTAGGGGTACTGTATTGGTACTCGTGTTCTAGTACCGGTACCCACTGAACGGAAAAATCTATTATACTAATAAAAAGATGGAAATTGACGTGGACTAATAATAAGGTAATATGGACTAATAGAGATAGTTAATGAGGATTATTAATGTATACTTTCATAATGAATTAACTTGGTAAAGTCTTGGGTGACTTGTTTGTAATAGCAACCATAAGGATCCTTGGCGGATCGTGTGATGTTGCGTGCCAAGTATGGGCACTTGTTTGGTTGAGTTACCATTGATTGTTGGGATCCAAATACCTAGTATGAGAAATAATATGTTGCAACACCATGGTTAAAGATTCTCGAATTTATGTATCTCGATGCTTAGTGGTTACAAGCCTCATTCGAAGATGCTTGATGAGAGATTCTGAGCATGGGTGTATACATCTCGATGCTTAGTGGTTGCGGGCCTCATTCAGAGTGTATGTATCCCGAAGCATAGTGGATGCATGACTCAATTCTATATTGTGGAATAATGCTTATATGTTATGTGAAGTCTATGTATTTGCTTTTGATATATGTTTAGGCGGTTAGAGGTAGCGCTATATTTGTATGATGTTATACTAACATGTTATGAGTATGGTTGGGTCTTATGTGCCATGTATGATGATTGATATGATGAGAGCATGTGTTTAGGTGACTAGTGGTAGCGCCACGTGTTTAGAAGACTAGTGGTAGCGCCTTATTTCTCGTGCTAGCTTACATGCTTATGTTTATGTTTAGCATGAAATATAGTAGATGTGTACCACTGAGATTTGTAAGCTTAGTACTCAGAATCGTTGCTTCTGTGCGTAGGTTGATGTCAGATCGTGTGATCGAGAAGCACAATACGGGATTCCAGCATGTGGTGATTTCAAGAGTATGATACTTGTGTTTAGTGAGTTGTGTATTCATAGAACCTTACGTGGTAGTATCTGTAATTCTTATTTTTAAAATTGTATTAATCAAGTTGAATGTTTAAATATTTTAAATTAAAGTGGAGCTCCTTTGTAACAATTTAAATTGTTTATCTATGTTTTCAACTACTGGATTTATTTTTTTGGAAAATACCTTATTGGTCTAAACCGAGTTGAGAATTTTTATGGAAACGAGTTGGGCTTAAGGCCCAAATGTGACATTCGGGTTTAAGGTGTTACATTTAGTGAAATTAGAGCTTAGGTTTAGTATGTTCTAGGAAACCTCAAGGTGGTATAAGTGTTTTAGTAAGGTGTCTAGTGAATACAAGCCCTTAAATTAAGTTCGTACTCTTAAGACTAGAACTCGATGGTGCGCCCAATGTTGCACCACTAAGATGGTTACGATCATGGCTGAGAGGGTCGAGTTAAGTGTTGAGCCGCTCATGAGAGCAATTTTGGGGCGGGATTGACATGGATTGTTGAGA
Organism: Hibiscus mutabilis; assembly: GCA_019671005.1. NCBI lineage: Eukaryota > Viridiplantae > Streptophyta > Magnoliopsida > Malvales > Malvaceae > Hibiscus > Hibiscus mutabilis. The sequence goes on from JAGYYJ010003171.1 coordinate 10,707, forward strand.
TAGGAGTTAGTTAAATGATGCTGGAGTCAAGGATGTATCTTCCTCCCACCACCTGAATGGTGTCTTCGTTGAGTGTTGTAGTCGATCTGAAGCCTTCAAATATGTTATGTCAATTTGTAAAAAAGAATATTCATCGTTATACGTGAATAAAGTTTTTGATGCAGGTACGAATAAACCGCTTTCAAAATCGATCAATGGATACACGTTGGTTGGAGGGCTCTTATCCGCTTAAAAGGATTCTTGTTGATACTTGGGAAGTATCATTGCCCTCATCAAGGGCATTTCTCGGAGATAGTGGACTCGAGATCCACCATTTTGTTATAGTGTAATCGAAGTTAGACATTCTACAGATTTGATAGAGCTACCTTCTTAAGAGTTGTTGGACCTTGAAAATTGCTTTGGTTAATCAAGCGTGATGCTAGCCAATAATGCCGAGAGATATACTCGAGGCTTTGAGACCTCGAGGGAACCCAACCTTTGGTAATGAGAATGTTGAACCGTTGCCCTTCTACCATGATTTTTATAGTGGTCGTTTAGAGAGTGGCACAACGGGGTTGTGAGACCTGTTTGACCATTGGGCAGATGCCAATGTGTGTAGTTCATCGCTCAAGAGCTTTCAGATTATCAGAGTGTTTGTTTATGCTTCTTAGAGGAGTCGTCAGGACTTCTTCCTTGTCGAGAACATGAGTAGATATTGAGGTAAGGCCGAATTGGATGTCGGTGCCTATTGCCCTTGTTAGAGAACACCGACCCAGTTAAGAGAGTCAAAGATTTAGTTGTAAAGGCGCAACTCGAACGAGGTTTCTTTTGTTTGGGTGTTTTGCTCAAATGAGAACCGAGCTTGTTCGCTTGTAAGAAATTGGTTTATTGGGGTAATGCTTAAACCGTTGATAGCTTGTAAGTGATAGTGAAAGGATGTTACTTGTCTCTTAAGGTGGATAACTCGTTTAATCGATTGTAAAATACACGTATTATTTTTTTGGGATTAATGAGAGAATGATATGTTTATGGTTAAAGTGTTGGAGGCTAGTAAATTCAAAATGAACTTTAAAATGAGGATTTCTCTATTTAGGGCATGTCATGGTAACATTCGATGTCTGCAATGATGTTTGAGGTGTTTCAATGATGATAGGGTGGGGCCACCATATTGTCTCTCGAATATAAGTTTGATGTTTTGCGTGACACATGTGAATGTACAAAGAATATGGAAATGCGAGCATTGTCGAGATAATGACCTTGTGTGTACCAAAGGTTAGTTACCATGTGATCAATTAAGGAGGCAAGGGTTTGAGACTTCGCAAATGCTTTTGGTTTGTATCACGTTTCCTTAGAACGAGTGAGGAACATTGGTGGAGATTCGAGTGGCATGAGAACATTTTTTATGATGATTGTGTTGACTCGACTTGAGTTAAATAAGATTTTGAGATCTCCGAGGATGTTTTGTCAAGGTTGTATTTTTATGCTAAAAGAAGAAAGGTTGTGTTCACCCCAACAGTGTAAAATTTCGTGTACTTGATCTTTAAGGAATTTGATATCTGGACAACGACGTAACTTAAAGTAATTAAGAGCTTTTGATCGTGTGATTGATCACCACCTAAGTAAAGTGAACTCGATAAGTGATGGATTGTACATAGTTAGTTCAGGTTAGAGTATCATGCTGCCCTTGTGGGGTGATCAAGGATCACAAGTGATGGTCATGTAAGGGAGTACCAATGCTAGCTCCAAGTAGTACCGGTACCCATGTTTTTCATTAGTTAAGCTCCAAGTTAAATATTGATTTGCTTTGGAAGCAGCGAGAAGTAACATCTGATTGTATTTAAGAGGATACAATGTTATGATTGAACTTAGGTTCGATGGTTTCTGATGAAATTCGATGGTTTCTGATGAACTTCGGGATCTTGTTGTGGGTATTTTAGAGGAAGATATATCAAGGTAAGAAATTCTTACTATATAGTACAGTGGTCAGTATATGGTGAATTTTAAGAGTGACAGTTTGTACCTAACTTTCACTATGTGTTTTGGGAGACGGTGTGGAGTCTTGTGTTTGAGATAGTGATAAGTGTTTGACTTGACATCAGTTAGGAGTCAAATATTGAGCCTCTCAGAGTTTTTGTGATGCTTCGATATTCATCAGTAGAAATTAAATAAGCGATTGTGGATCTTGTAAAGGATTTGTGAGTGCACAACTTCTATAGGATTTCACTGAGTAATAATATATTTCTTGGTATGTATCTATTATTATTTTCGTTAAAGTCGAGATCTAGATGGAAATTCGACTTGGATTGATTGTGGGTTGAGTTATACAACACTGTGGTGTGTACATGCTACCTTTTGACACTAGACATGAGGTTTGTGATGGAACCTTATCCCTTGGTGTGATTTCATGCGATGATCGATCCTATTGAAGGTGCAAATGATGTGTTTTCTAGACATATGATAGTTTGGAGTGTAAGACTCTTGCGTGAACCGAGTTTTTGAGAGCTGCATTAGTTGCTATTTTGATGTAAAGCGTGCCGAGATCTAAGGTCAGCTTTGAGATATGTAGAGACGTCTTTTGCTTTCAAAAGTCTTGCACCGGGCAAGAAATGATATTGATAAGGGATATCATCAGAGTTAGAGTCTTCTTTAGGGAGTCATCATGAGAGGAATCATTTCGTTTTGAATGCAACGTCGGTTTAACCTCCTATTCTTGTGGATCTTATGGAGTTGTGGAAAGATTTTGTTGTGCAACAACCTTTTGAGTTCTGCAACATAAGCTTATTTGATGATGTTTTGTATGACGTTGTGCACCAAATAATGATGGATCTCAAGAAATAGTCAGTTTGAATTAGGTTTGTACCGATAGAAGACAAGGTCCATGATTGATAAGTGTTGTGAGAGATTAGAGTAGTGCAGTGGGACATTTTTGAGGACGTCGGAGAGTTATAAGGGTTTGAGCATCTTTATTGAGTTATGAATACAAATTTCGATGACAAAATTTCATTTATAGAGGGGAAAGTTGTAACGACCCAATTTTTGGGTTAGTGAGCCGGGTCTCGGACCTGGGTTATGGGCCTTTATTTTAGAAGTCCAAGTTAAGGATTTTAAGTTGGGCCCATTATGTTGGGGGAGAGGATTTGAATTTTAAATATTAGAGGAAAGAGATAATATAGGGAAAATGAAAAAGAGAAAAAGAAGAAAGTTATATTTTCCATAAAAAAAGATCAATGTTGTTCTGAATGATAATAATTACATTCTCTGGCATCGACAAGTTTTGCTTACTATAAAGACTCGGGCTCTTAAAATTTATTGATGCTAAAGTAACTTGGCCTTCACAGTATATAACTAAGGATGAGATTGTCAGTATTAATCCTGCTTATGAAGTGTATGATGAAAAAGATTGGGCTCTTGCCTCTTGGCTTCTTACAACTGTCAGTGAATAAGTTTTACCTCATTTAATTTGTCATAATACTGCAGCTAAAATCTGGAGTATTTTACATAAGTTGTATAGTGGAAAGACTACCTTAGGCTTATGTCTCTTAGAAGGTTACTTTACTCTCAAAAGAAAGGGGACTTGAGCATGAGGGAATATCTTATGAAAATTAAGTCTCTGTGTGATAGTTTAGCTATTTGTGGTGAAATCATTTCTGAACATGAGCATGTCACTGTTGTCCTTAAAGGTCTACCACTTGAGTTCGAGTTTGTAATAACAGTTATCACGACCAATCCATCTTCTTCTGATTTAAAGACTGTTAGGACCATACTGATAGATGTCGAGTCTAGACAAGTTAATCTGCTCAATCATCAGTATGCCTATGCTCATATTGATGCTTAACAACCACAAAATAATTATGTTTTAGCTACTCCTCTTAGTGTTAATATTGGTCATCAATTAGAACTTAAATTTACTGACCAAAACTCTATGGGATATAATATCAATCCAAACAACTCAGATAGAGGTAGAGACAAGGATAGATATTCTGTTTTTAGGCCTCAATGTCAGCTATGTGAAAAAGTTGGTCATGTTGTTGAGAGGTGCTACCAAAGGTTTGACTTGAATTTTAAGAATGAATCCTCTAGATCTTCATTGAATACTGGCAGTAATAGTATTTGAAATTATGGCACTCCTGAAGCTAACACATGAACATATAGTTCCAGTACTAGTGATGTTGGTCCCTTTTTCAAAAAAGTTTGTTATACTCTTGCTTCTGTTATGTCATATCCTCAAAACATGATATATGTTACTCCTCAACACTTTCCTCACCACATATCTTTACATCAACTTGTTTCCCTAGGCTACTCTCATGTTCTTACTACATCTGACTTTTATTCACCCTCTCATGCCATTGTATTGCCTGCTTCTACACAACCTTTTTATTTCTTTCCTACTAACACTATTCTATTTGCCTCTTTCTCACAAACTTTAGTTTCTACAAAAGATACTATTGATGACAATGCATGGTATCCAAATTCTGGAGCCACCCATCATCTCACAAAAGACTCCAACAATCTATAATATGGTGCTTCTTATCCAAGTATAGGTACTATTCAGGTTGGCAATGGTAGCTCAATTCCTGTTAAGTCAACTGGTCAGTCTGTTATTATGCATGGCACTAAAAATTTGCATATTTGAAATCTTTTATATGTACCAAATATTACCAAGAATCTAATCTATGTTTAAATTTACTCAGGATAATCGGATGTTCCTTGAGTTTCGTCCTAAGTACTGCTAAGTTAAGGATTTAAATACTAAGGAGGTTCTTCTTGAAGGTTCTGAAGTTGGAGGACTGTATCAGTTGCAGTTATCTTCAATTTCTCATAAGTCTGTTGTTAATAATAATAATGTGTTTCCTTCAATAAGTTGCAATGGTGACTGTCACCTTGTTACACAAAATACTGTTAGTTTTGATACTTGGCATAAAAGGCTAGGACATCAAATCAAAAAAATTCTACTTAAAGCTCTCAGTCTTTATAATATTGATTTACCAAGTAATAAATCTACATTTTTTGTGAAGCTTGTCAATTAGAAAAATCTTATAAACTTTCTTTTGTTGATTCTCAAACTGTTTACACAACTCTTTTAGAATTTGTTTCTGCTGATGTGTAGGTCTCTGCTCCCATTTGTTCTAATGATTTTAAATACTATGTTGCTTTCACTGATGTTTGCACTAGATATACATGGCTCTATTTTTTGAAAAATAAATCTGATGTCAAAATAGTGTTTCCTTTGTTTCACAAGCAAGCTAAAAGATTAATTGGTTGCAAAGTAAAAGTGTTGTAGACTGATGAGGGAGGTGAATTTGCAGCTTTGCAAGGATATATCAAGGACTAAGGAATTGTTCACAGACTCTCATGCCCTCTCACTTTAGGGGAAAATGATATTGTGGAGAGGAAACATAGATAGATTGTGGAGACGGGCTCTCTATTATTGCTCAGGCCTCTATGCCCCTTAGTCTCTGAAATTTTGCTTTTTCAAGTGACATCTTCCTTATTAACAAACTGCCTACTAAAGTTCTTCAAGGTATTTCTCCTTATCAGAAACTGTTTAATAAGTTCGTTGATTACAAGTTTATGATAATTTTTGGATGTATGTGTTATCCAAATTTAAGACTCTTTGACAAGCATAAATTACGGTTTAGATCTTCAGCATGTACCTTTCTAGGCTATTCTCCCTTTCATAAAGGATATAGATGTATGGACTCTAGGGGATGTATATATATATATCTCTAGGCATGTTAATTTTAATGAACAAGTATTCCTATATGCTATTCATTCTTGTTCTTCAAGCATGGGTCTTGAGCAGCCAGCTTGCTTGCGGCCCAAGTCTACTCAACCTAAGGTGTCAAGGTCTGTTGCATTTCCTCTCTCTTGGTTCTAATTTACAGAAATCAAATGACACTCCATCTTTACCTCCATTATCTACTACTACGCCACTTCCATCTGATTCATTTCAAAATTCTCCATCTTCACCTCCATTATCTAATGTTAAGCCACTTTCCTTAGATTCACTTCAAACTCACCATCATCACCTCTATTATCTACTGCTATGCCACCTCTATCAGATTCACTTCAAGATTCACCATCTTTACCTCTATTATCTACTGTTATGCCACTTTCATTTGATTCACTTCAAAACTCACTATCTTCACCTCCATTATTGTTAACTCCTCAAAAGATCTACTTTTAACGCATATATTGCCATGATATTACTTGACTTTGGGTACATACTTTTGCATTTTTCTAGTAGATTCATACATTTACATCTAGGAGTTAAGGAATGCACAGTTTTCATTGCTAGAGTGAATGGGTATTTTCTTGTTGTGGTGGGCAGGTTTGGAAAAACAAGAGCAAGTGGAGTATAAGAGAAATGCCGAGTGTAGTTGGCAAAAGCAGGAAGAAAGAATGCCAAGCTCGATTGGCAAAAAAAAGGAAGTTCGATGCCCGGTCAGTTAGCCGTGAGTCAGAGCTAGGTCATCCCTAATTCAAAAAGAAGATAACACGCATAAAATGGTGCGTAACAAACTTTCAAAAACCAAACACTAATTAGGGTTTCCATGAGTACCTATATAAAGAAATCCATCAATTGAGTAAAGGAGGTTGTGTCGTGAGGAAGAAAGAGAGGATAGATGGCAACCCGTGGTTCAAACCAGGTAGTGACTAAGAGCTCTGGATCCATTGAAGGGTTGCATTGACGGATCTCCTTATTTAGTCCATTTGTCTTAGATTTATTTTCTATTATGATGGTGATGTTTAAAAACGATATGGTTTTGTTGGTTTCCTCAGCCATGAACTAATCTTTTAAGTTGGCTAGGTTTTTAATAATTGAATGCCTTGGCATTTTTGTCTATTTTTCTTGTGCTTACTTTCATCATATTTTATGTCGTACGATAGTTGACATCAAATGCTCATTATCCCCTAATATCTTAACAAAATTAGGAGATAAGGATTAATTGTCAAATACTAAGGAGGGAAACTTCTATTGAAGATGTTCAAGTCGATGTGCTTACTTCTGAAGTGAATGCACCCCTTAGGAGTAAAAATTAAACCTTTACCAGGTTAATTATTTGAAAACATCACTATAGACATATAGGTGTTAAAAGTAATTAACTTAGAGTATTGCTATCGACAGAGGCAATGCTGCTTAAAATCTGCTTGGCAGTAAAACCAAGGTTGAACATTATTAATTGCTGACTTTGCAAGCGTGAAATCCAAGCATTCCTTGCCAAAACCAATCAATCATCTTGACACATTTATTTGCCAACCTGTCTGAATTCCTACTTGATTTTCCTTTAATCATCTTCTTGTAGGGTTTCATAGGAAATAGACTGATCTAATCAGGCATATAAACGCATCAGAAAAATTATCCTATGAAGAATTTCTAGGATTTCATGCAATCATATTAATGTACGTAGAGGAAATAAAAAATTACCTTGATTTCTGATTCAGGAATCCAATTATGTTGAGGCGCTGCCTTCCTGAAAGACAACCGCCCTCTACAAGTATCCACACGCGAATGGACGACGAACGGCTATCAGAATGCTAGTTCCAATCAAGATTTCAAAAATCTAATATTTGTGGTTTTGGTGGCTATTTTTGAAAAACCTAGACCACTTAACAAAACCCTTGGCATACATACATATATATATATATAGGGTTAGTTTGGGTTCACTATTATAATTTAATTAAAAATATTTTTAAATAAAATATAATTTAAAATGAATTCTTTTATCTTATAAAGAGTTCAAATTCAACCAACTCTAGATAAAGTGATTTATTTAATAATATTATTTATTTAAAATAAATAATATATTCTAAAATAGATTCCTTATCTGATAAGGAATTTAAATTCAATCAAATCTAGATAATGTGATTATTTGATAATATCATTTATTTATATTATTTTCGAAAAATAATAAAATAATTAAGATACTCTATTACGAATTTAACCTTTTAAATTAAAATAAATAATCTCTAATAATGTAATTTAAAATAATCGCATTATCTTAAATTTATTATTGAGAGTAATAACCACAACCATTCTTATCCATTCTCAGTGTGTGACCCTATAGGTTCATTTAACGTTGGTAGTAGATAAAATCGCATTTTATTCTACAAGTCATAAGTGGCCTCTAGCAAGACATTATAACTACCCAAGTTAAATGAAAAGCTCATAATCCGAGACAACCTTAATTCAGTTTATGTCATAATCCTTTTATCTCACGATATCTTGATAGAATATAAGGCATGAAAATTTTAACCTTATGTCGTTCTATCTTTAGTTTCTCAATGCCCAATTGAACTGACTAAACAAATGACATTGATCTCTATCAACTCATTTGAGCACGACCATGCATTTCTCAGTCTCAATCATCGAGGGGCTCAAAGATATCCCTCTTATGTTAAGAGGGATAAATTCCATCTTAATCACTCACATCTCACTGCATGATTCCTTATTATGTTCAAGCATAACCTTTATAATCGTCTGATTAAAAATGATGTTTGACTATGTCAAAACATAATAGTCATCATGTTGAGAACCGTAGCAATTTCGGGTCTAAGGATTCAATGTCAAAACTATATAAGATTAATATATAACTTTAATCCATGTATTAATCTTAATACGAGTCGATCCTAATATTTGTTCTCAACAAATACATATATGAATTTGATTTGAATCTCATTCACATATTCATCTTATGAATATCTATCTAACTGCATACTAATCTTATCTTATTATTGTTACCGCAATAATAACTGATTAAGGATATTTAGAATAATAATATTCAACGGTACAAAAGCATGAAAATTTATCATAATAATAAATTCAATAATCAAAATATCATGTTCATACAATAGGCCTTAGGGCACTATCGCTAACACTTCTTAATTAAAATCCAAATTCAACTGGCATCTCATTTGTTCAACTCATAAGTAATTATCGTGGCATTTAATTTCTGGACAATCCCTGTGGATACGATACTCAACTCACTACTATATTACTTGCTGACCATGTATACTTGCACGCAAAAAGACGTATTCTTGGCATTATTTACTAGCATGTTTACACTGAATCCTCAACTTTCTATCAAGTAGTATTCTGTCGACAAGTTTTTGGCGCCATTTTCGGGGATTGCATTGGGATTAATTGTTTTGGTTTTTACTTTTTTGTTGATTTTGTTTTGTTTGGTGTATGACCAATAGCCGCACTACAAAGGAAAAGTTACAATACGATCCAGAGATTGAAAGAACCCTACACAGGATAAGAAGATAACGCCAAAAAATGGTTGGTAACAGAAACAATGGAGTAGATGGCATCATAAATAATGCCAATAACCAAGAGAATCTGAAAGTACATAATGGGATACCGCTTGCTCCAATTGTTGCTGCAGAGATGCCTGAAGAATGACCTATCAGAGAACACTTGGCACCAAACATGAATAATTTGATGCCAGGGCTGATTGGTCTAGAGGTAAATACAGCTAATTTTGAACTTAAATTGGTAATGATTCAGACATTATTGCATGTAGGTCAATTTGATGGATCACCTACTGGAGGCACAAAGCAACATTTGAAATAATTTATGGAGGTGTGCCAACTATTTTAGCAACCGGGAGTGGCTGAAGAGACAGTGAAGTTGAGACTATTCTCATCTCTTTGAGAGATAAAGAAAAATTGTGGCTAAGTTCTTTACCACCTGGTTTAGTTACTTCGTGGTCAGAATTATGCTAGAAGTTTCTTATGTGATTCCAGCCACCTAAACTTAATGCCAAGCTACGGAGTGAAATTATAACTTTTAGGCAGGCTGATGATGAGACTCTGTACGATGTTTGGGAGTATTTTAAGGACCTGTTGAGAAGATGCCCCATGCACAGATTTCCTACCTGAACCTAGAAATAGACCTTTTATAACGGACTCAATGCTTATGCCAAGACTATTGTTGATGCTTCGGCAAACGTATCATTGCTAGACAAAAATTACACAGAGGCATTTGACATTCTTGAAAGGATTGCCACGAATGATCTCCAATACCATACTGCCAGATAGCAAAGGGGACGAAAGTAGCTGGAAAATTAGAGCTTGATGCATTGTCATCTCTCAATGCTCAAATTTCCAACCTCGCTAATATAGTGAAAAGAATGCAAAAGCCTACTAAAGTCCAAAAAGTAAAGGCATTGGAACCATTCTGCACCATTTGTGGAGAGGATCATAATGTGGAAGAATGCCCAACAAACCCTGAATTGGTATATTTTGTTGGTAATTACAATTGCAATATTAACCCGTATTCTAATACTTATAATGCAGGTTAGAAGCAGGATCTGAACTTTTCATGGGCGAATTAGGGAGGTAACCAATATAATGTCTAACGTCAGAACAACAATGCACCACCAGGTTTCAACCAGAATGATATGCCACAGAGAGCACAAAATAATTTCCATCCAGGGTAGAAATCTTACCATGGGTATACTCTAACAGAGTATATAGAGTGAAATGATGCAACTGTCTAGAGTTTAGCAGCATTTATGCGAAACTTAGAGGTCCAGCTAGGGCAAATTGCCAACGCACTCAGTAACAGGCCCCAAAGAACTTTGCCAAGTGATACGGAGGATTTCTGGCAAAAAGGGAGCAAACAATGCAAAATAGTCACCCTCCGAAGTAGCCAACAATTCGAGAATGAAACACCTATCAAATAGCCAATTATTTGCCAGAATGAGAAATTGGTTCCAGTAGATGAACCCAAGGAGGTAGAGAAAAAGGAGAAGAGCACTGATAATTCCAGACCTCAATCTGATGCCAACCCATCATTGCCAAAACCAATGGAGCCAGCATTTGCCTAACCACCACCACTTTTTCCACAAATGCTCCAGAAACACAAGTAAGATTAACAGTTTAAGCACTTATTGGAAGTCTTAAAACAAATACAGATCAACATTCCATTAGTGTAAGCTCTCAAACAAATACCCAACTAGGTTAAATTCATAAAGGACATCTTGCCCAAAAATAGAAAGCTGGGTGATTTTGCGTCTGCCGCACTTATGGAAGGATGTAGCACAATGATAACAAACAGATTGCCACTAAAATTAAAAGATCATAGGAGTTTCACTATTCCATGCACAATTGGCAATAAATTCATGGGCAAAGCACTATGTGATCTAGGCGCCAACATCAATTTGATGCCAACGTCAGCTTTTAGGAAACTTGGTATTGAAGCAAGGCCTACCACAGTAACACTCCAACTGGTAGATCGATCTTATACACATCCCAAGAGTAAGATTGGTGATGTGCTGGTAAAGGTAGATAAATTTACATTCTTAGCTAATTTTATATTTTAGAATATGATGCTAGCGTTGATGTCCCAATAATATTAGGAAGACCATTTATTGCCATGGGCAGGACTTTAATTGATGTTCAAAAAGGTGAGCTTATCATGCGTATGAATGACCAACTGGTTACATTTAACTCATTTTAAGCTCTTAAGTGTGCAGATGAACCTGAAGAATGCCAAACTGTCGAGCTGATAAAGTTTATTTTCAATGTGGACATAGCACAGTTTTTCTAAGGCACAGATGTTGATGCCATGGAATAGGGTGATGAAGATATGACGAGTGAAGAATGTGAAGAGCCAACCATGATGAATGAAGTCATGAGTTATTACGGGAGACCTGAGCCACTTGAGTTAGCTGGTAGAGAAATAAAGGCATCCAAACCATTTATTAAAGAGCCACCGGAACTGGAGCTGAAACCTTTTCCAAACCACCTCAAATATGCTTACCTGGGAGACAACTCCATTTTGCCAGTAATCAATGTTGTTGATTTAACTGAAGATCAAGAGGAACGATTGTTAGAGACACTAGCAATTATAAGCAAGCCCTGGGTTGGACTTTAGCTGATATTTGAGGGTTTTTGTTTTGTTTTTTTGTTAACAGTAACAAAAGTATATTTAGGTGATGGTTCTGTTTGAAGAAAACAATTCAATTTTATTTTTATGTGTTTTTTTACAGGGATTGACTAAAAATTTTTGATAAATGTTACCATCAGAGTTATAGTCTCCTTCGGGGATACACCATGAGATGAATCATTCTTTTGTTTTGGTAGTATCAACTGCATGACCCATATGTTTCTCTTTATCATGCAAGGTTGTGGAAAAACCTTGTTGTACGTCCATCTTTTGGGTCTTACCATATGAGTTGGATTTCTTTGATGACGGATCTGTATGATGAATTTGACGAAGTATTGTTGAGTTATTTCATGCCTTCAGCAATACGTCGAGTGAGAATGGATTCCTTTAAAAGAAAGAATTATTTGATATTTCGGTTGTACCAATAGAAGACAAGAACTATAATTGCTAAGTATGGTGAGATATCAGAGTTGCGCAGCGAAAAATATGTGAGGTCTTGGAAGAGTCAATAAAGTTTCATACTATTTTGTTGAGTAATGGGTGCAAATTTTAAGGATGAATTTTTCTTTAAGGAGTGAAGAGTTGTAACAGCCTGAATTTTGGATATTCAAGTTGGATCTAGGATTCGGGTTAGCATAATTAAGTCTAAGGATTTAATTTAAAATAGATGAGGAAATTTAGTGATCGAGTTGATGATTTATGATCTAGTCCCTAAAGAAAAGAAAGTTATGGGATTGAGGGGAAAACAACGGGAAAGAGGTGGGTTTGTTAAAGAATTTACCAAATATTTTTTTGAGAAGGGAAAATAAAGAGGGTTGGCTGCCAAAAGAGGGAAAGATATCTTAAACATTTTCTCCCTTTTTATTTTTCTTTCTTTCCCCCTCTCCCCTTGAGTTTTGCCCTAATCTATGGCCATCGGACTGTCGTGTGCTACACCACTGCCACCATCGTGTTCCCCTCACCGTCTGGAGTCAACTAGTGCTAGTGGCGTCGCCTACAGAGCTGCCATGGGAGGGGGTGAAGAGAGAGAAGCTTCAGGATGTTGAAAAATGGTGGTGAAAACTGAGGTCACTAACATCAGGATAGCAGGACTAGAGCTTGCCGTCCTCAAATGACCACTAGAGGGAGCCCCATGCGCCTTTACACTTCACCGGTAAAGTGCGCGTGCGCCAGCTGCAGAGTGCAGGTGCACAAATGCTTTTGTGTACTATTCTGCACCTGATTTCGTTCACCTTGGTGCACTATAAGCCCGTGCACCCTGCCGTACCTAATTTCTACTTGCGGGTGCTTTATAACTCATGTGCACCCGTGTCGTACCAGATCGTTGAACCTTGACCAAGTGTTGATCGGCTGTTGATTTTTTGGGGGGGATTCTACCTATAGTTTTTTGACGTTCTAAGTCCTTTGGCGCCATCCATTTTGCCAAATTCGAACCTAGTAAGCTATTTTTATGCCTTTGACCTTGAGGATTAATTAAAGTATGTGATTAATTGATATATTTGGTATTAATTATTCTTTGAGGACTATTCGAGATTGGATATCGAACCAAGTAGAGCAACCAGAAAGCTTATATGGGGATTTATTGCTAGTGCTTGAGGGTAGTACACCTTGAACTCCAAATACTTCATGAGCATCAGAAATATAATTGTCTTGCGTACTAGTGGTTGTAAACTAGGTAGATGAGAAATAAACGTGTTTAAAGACCTGTAATTATGACTGGTATGTATGAGATGCATGATGGTTTGAGAATATTCGAGTCGTAAGGGCTTCACAAACCGCGTAGGGTTGTTTGAATATTCGTATAATTATTTGATTGGTTGATTTACATGTTGCGTTGCTTGAGATATGAAATTGGCATGTTTGATGGAAATTACACTTCATGGACTGATAATTGGTAACATTCGAATAAATGATCATAAAGTCGTGAATTGATATTAAATGATTAAATGCATTAGTAAACAAACCATAATGACTTTCATAAGCTTTAGAGATCGAATAAACCACTGTAACATCGTAATTTGCAAAAATGGTACGAACTATTGAGTAGGGTATCGGTATAGACTTAGATCGTATCAGTATGTTGTTCGATGTTGTATCGGTATGGGTCGACACGTATCAATACTAGAGGAAATTCAAGAATTCTAGTAAGAAATGTTAGTATCGATTCTAGTAAGAATTCCTAAATAATCCTCAAAAGCTTTATAAGTATCGGTACCCACTGAAGTAAATAACCTATAATGCTAGCTAAAGATGGGAATCAAGGTGGAAAATTAATGGTTTGATTAATGTATTAATTAAAGTGAAAATATGGATTAATGGAGATAATAAATGAAATTAATTATATACTCTTCCATAATGTATTAACAACTCGGTAATGTAAAATTAATGATGTGTTGATGATTAGCAGCAATAGGGGGATCCTTGGGATCGCGTTGCTTATATGTCGGGTAGGCATTTGATTGGTTGATTCTTCTTGATTGTTGAGATCTAGATACCCATAAAAAGAGTGTTGCAAAACCATGGTTAGAGATATCGAATGAAGGTTACCGATGTTGTGTGACTCGGGCCTCATTCGAAGATACTCGAGGGGGATTTGGAGTATGGATGTATGTTCTAATGTTGTGTGACCCAACCTCATCCTTAGAGTGTACGTTCTATACGTTGTGTGACCCAGGCTTCACTCTAGAGTTGTTGTTATTTGATATGTGTGTTTTTGCCTAGATGATCTGATGAGATCTTAGGTATGGTCGGGCCTTGTGAGCCATGTATATATGATTATTGCTATGATGTTAGCATGTGTTTAGGTGATTAGTGGTAGGGCCACATGCTTATTTATCTCTCCTTATTGCTCGTACTAGTTTTCATGATTATGTTTATGATTAGCATGAAGTATAGTAGATGTGTACCATTGAGCTTTGTAAGCTCAGCGCTCAAAATCATTGTTTTCGTTTGTAGGTTAATCGTTGGATCGCGGGATCGAGAAGCACTATCAGTACGGGATTCCAACAAGCGTTGATGACCAGAGTACAACACTTGTATTTAGTGGGCTGTGCATTCATAGGACCTTAGGTGGTCGAGTATGTAACTCTTATTTTTGAATTCTATTGATCAAGTCGTATGTTTAAACATTTTAAATTAAATTGGAGCTCCTTTGTAACGATTTAACCAATTGTCTATATTTTCAACAGTTGGATTTGAATATTTTTAGAAAATATTTTATTTTGGCTAAACCAAGTTGAGAAATTTTATGGTGAGGGTTTGGGCTTAAGGCCTAAATATGACATCCGAGTTAGGGTGTTAAATAAGTTCTTATTGCCATGTAAATTGGAACAAGTCTGAAGGATACGAGGTCGCATAGGGGATGATACATATGTTGTTGACATAAATGAAAGAAAAAGTAGTTGCAGGGCATGGGATCTTAGTGGTATCCCCTGCCCTCATGCAATCTTCGTAATTCTATTTAAAAGGGAGTTAGTTGATGATTATATATTCCATTTGTACAAGAAATAAGTAAATGAACAAATTTATAGCTTTGTGATTCCTGCAATACCTGGTGATAAGTTCTGGCCAAGAACAAATTTAGGTCCTATCGAGCCACCAGTTGAGAAAAAATGCTAGGTAGACCCAAAAAGAATAGAAGAAAAGAAGAAGGAGAAACTAGTTGTTGGACAAGACTCTTTCGAAGAGGCACCAAGATCAGGTGTCAAACATGGTTTAAAGTAGGATATAAGGAAATGTCCAAGTAAACAATAGCAAACACAACCATATGTAAGTTAAGTTAAACTTAGTTAATGTTAGTTTTCTTTAATAATGATTTAGCTAACTGTTTATTTGTTAATTATCTATTTAGGTTGAAAATCATCCCTCTCTAGCAAATAATCCAGTTGTTCTTCCATCCACAAAACCAACAACCGTTAAGGTAATACACAATTATTTTGTAAAATATTATTGTTACTTTAACTTGCTTCAAGAATTTATAATATGACTTTTGAATCATTAAATTGCGTAGAACTAATAGGAGAATTAACTAGAATCAGACACAACCAACTGTACGTTAAGTTGAACTCTAGTACATTAATGTTAGGTTTGGCTCACTGTTTATTTGTTAACTATCTATTTAGGTTAAAAGTTAGACATCTCCAGTAACTAACCCAGTTGTTCTTCCATCCAAAAATCGAACAACTATTAAGGTAATACATAATTAGTTAAAGTATTGTTAAATCCAGTTGTTTATATGTTTTAGCTTACTTACAGTTTCTTTGTTATTTGTGTATCTAGGTTCAAAAAGTTGTTCCCTCATCCACTGAACCATCAAGATCTGCACCAGTTACATGTCCTAAGGTAATATGAAATATGAAACAATGTTGTATCTTTCAAATGTTCATAAGGTAAATAAATTCTTATATAAATTTATATACAATTACAGGAAAATGAAAGGAGAAGTGTTCGAATTTGTAAGCATTCACCAGTGAACACACCCACAACTACTGTAAAAACTAGCAACCCCCGTGCTCCTAAGATGAATGTTAAAACTAACAGGACAAAGCATAGTCAAGATATACTTGCACAAAGGCCTGCACCAATTGCTTGTTCGACCCTAAATGTACAGAGCAATGCCAAGGGAAAAGAAAAAAATTGATGCATAAGGAACACTTCAACCTTGTAGGACTGAACCGCTTCTGTTGAAAAGAAAAATGGATTCAAAAGAGGAAACAACCCTAGAAGTGAGAAGTACTTGTGAAAAACATATGAAGCTTAGTTCATATTTTGTTATCATCTGCCATTTGAAGATTGATTTAGGGCATGAGACCAAGCTATTTTGTTATTATTGTCTCTAGATTCATTATAAACTATAACAGTTTTTGTGATGTATCAGCTTAACTTGCATTTTGTTATTACATTATCTATAGGCTGATTCAATAGTTTCAATGGTTATTACATCATTGATGTAAATTTGTTTATAGGGTTATTTCAACTTAATCCTCCCTTTAAATGATAACACTTTTTATGGTATTTTCAAACATAACAACAAACTAAATGTAAATTTGCAACATTAAAATTACATTAATCATTTAAGTTTATCCTAAAAATTCATCCATGCATCCATCATAACCATTTTAGTTCATCCTAAAAACTCATTATTGAGTACATGTTGCAAATCTTTCTTTCAATTAAAGTTTTCCATGTATTACTTACAGAGTAAATTACAGCAACAAACAAGAAAAAAAAGAAGCCAATATTGTACAAGAAAGCTTTAAATTTTGCAGTCCTCAACTTTTCTTCCAACTCCAATACTGTTGAAGAATCTATGTCCTCCTCAAAAGCACAACAGTCTTTTCTGCATTTCATCAATACTTGAGAAATCTTCAGCTCTCGATTCTCCCTTAAAAGCACATTATTTTCACTAATAACCTCAAGAAGCAAATTTTTTTCATGGTCTTCATTCTTTGCCATCAACCCAACGAAAAAAATTTCACCTATCTTTCTCCGCAAACGTCAAACAATTTTTTGTCTAAAAACATTTAACGCAAAAATTATAAAAAATAATAAACAAAATCTTTTACCTCAAACCACTTTGGGCAACTAAAGAATCTTCTTCCTTTCATTAATTCCTTCTTCGAAGTTCGAATTTCAGCCCTTTGTCCGCAAGTGCAGTAGTTTTCACCCTTAAAAGGGCCTCATTTTGAGTTTGAAGAATACGAGGACATGATTTTTTGTCTGAAAATATAAATTTTATCAATGAAATCAAATGAAACCGTAATTCCCGATAATGTTCGCTCTAAATCCCGATGTTCTTCGCCCTAAACTCCCAATGTTCTTCGCCTTAAACTCCTGATGTTTTTCGCTAAATTCCTAGAAAGGATTGGGTTTAATCCATGATGTTATCGATTTGTTAATGATTCAAATAAGAGAACGTTAATAATAGAAAGGGTGTTTATGACTTTTCAAGGGAGAATATTAAACATGGAAAAAATGGTAGTTTTTTTTTAAAAATTGACACGTGTCAAATGATTAGTGGTCTGAGTAGGCCATGTCATCTTCCGTGACGGAATAGTGCAAAACCGTTGACTGGATAAAAGTTCATATATTAAACTAAGAATGAAAAAAGCAAATGTACTAAATTGATGAATTGGATATAGTTTATGTACCAATGGAATATTTTACCCGAATTTTAAAGAGACGATGTATCAAATTATAAATAAAAGATTAAAATATAATAATTTAAAAATATTAGTGTACAAAACGTAAACTTTTATAACTAGACGGTAAAAAACGCACATGATATTTTAAATATAAAAAACCATTAACATCATTTATAGTAAACATCCTAGTAATTTCTAGAATTAAAAAAATCTAGAAAAAGGAAAAAGTCGTTGGTCATGGTCAACCATGTGTTAGGGAGGACCACTATTGAATAACAACCACATTTTGTTTCTTCCGCCGCCACCCTAAGCTGCGTGGTCCACCAATAGCAGCCTCCACACCGTAGCAATTAAGTAATCGACCCAACTAATATCTTCTGTTTTTTACTTTTTAAATATAAATATATAATAATTTGTTTATTTCTTTTTTTTTCTCGTCTAAATTATACATGTATACATTTATATTATAAATTATTTAAATTTTAAACTAAATATATTCTATATATATTAATTTTATCATGCTAGTAATATTTAAATGTACTATAGTGTATTTTATATACTTTTTGGTGTTTATTAAACATGTGCTTGTAGATATTTGGTATTATTTCCAAAATTACTAAATTTATTTGCTTTTTTCGTTTTGGAAAAAGGCTAGCAAACTATTTTCACAATAGGTTGCCTTCCTTTAAATTGCTTGTTCTAGAATGTTATTACTTCTAGGCTTTTAATTAAGCTTAAATCTAATCATATGAGAGAAAAAAATATATTATCGACTAATAGTTGGTGAAACGAGATGAATCGTTAGATTCCTTAAATAATGTCAAATGTTCGAATTTTAGTGTTGTTAATAAATTAAATTGAATTGAGAGGATCACTTATATAATAGACTTTTGTGGTACCTGATCTAAATTAATCTACAATTATACTAAAAATAATATTCTATTATTCTAATAATTCTTTTTTGGTATTGTACATATTTATTTTATAGTCCATGTTCAAAATTCGTAGCTCTCACTCTCAACAATGTCTTCTCCAAGGTTTGAACATGAGTTCTCTCCCTAAGTGAGCAATGTGCATTGTCATTGCACACAATCTTTGCTTGGTATTATTCTAATAATTCTAATTCAAAGTAAACATAATTTCATTATTCAAAAAATGGGTGTAATATAATATGGTGACCCTTGCCCGCATGCATGACCATGTTTTACACGAAAAAAACCATTAGGAAATATAAATATTTTCAAGTCTTGGAATCGTCACTTTCGACGCAAAGTTCCTTTTAATTATTAAAACACTTCTGTTTTTATTTGGCAAAAAAAGCACAATAAAAAGCATCAATTAGTAGAAGCATAGGCATTTTGCCTTGGCTAAACATTGTGTTGCTTATTCTATCCTATTCCCTTTTTCTCTTTTCTTCTTTTATCCTTTAACCCAAGCTTAAAAAATGGAGCCAATCGGCTCGTATGGAACCACATGGGCTGATCAATGGGACAACGGACCAGACCCCTACCCGACCGAACCGAAAAAGACCGGCGCTGGAGGGGCTAAGGCTAAGTATTCAAAGAAGGTTGAAGCCGGTGTGGGCAAAACCAAATCGGCAGCAATAACAGGGATGAAGAAAGCTAAAGTAGGAGCCACTGCGGGTTTTAATTGGATCAAACAAAAGTACACAAAAACTACAAAGAAATAACATGTGCAAAATCATTGTTGTTTTATATGTAAATTTTCGTACAAATCATGTCTTGTGCATCACATCTTCTTTTCATTCTCTTTTGTTTGTGTTGGGTTCGCTCCCTGTACTTGGTTTAGGGTTTCGGTTGTAGTTTCTACTGCAAGAACATACATGTTCATGTCTGATCATTGGGTTTTATTGATTAGTGGTTTCATTTTTAATTTGTATAATTTGTTCTTAGTGTTGTTATTTTTTATTAAACAGAGAGGTATTATATTCTCATATCGAGATTCGAACCATACAAGATGGAGCAATATAAACATCCTTAGCTACTGGACCAATTAATAGATCTCTTAGTGATGGAGCAATATATTATCATACATGTATTTTTGAAAGAAAATAATTATTTTGTGATAAACATTTAACTCTTTCGTTATGTTACGTTTTGAAATGTCTCAACAATAAAAAAACAATCATAAAATTTGAAATTTATAATTATTTATTTAACCGTCTAAGATCATAACCAAATAGTGATTAGATTAACTCTCAAGAATGTCATAAAAACTAGAGTGGATGAACAACTGAATCAAAAACCAATAGTTTGTTCGCTTAGTCTATACCATACAACCACAAATCTTTCGAATCTGTTATGAACTGGTTGAACTTGGGGCAGAATTAGAATAAAATTATAAGAGGAGTTAAGTTGTTTACTTTGAAACTAACAAGGGTATAAAAGATAATTAAATCATAGAAGATAGAGGATTGGAGCTTAATATCACTGATTTTAAAATTAGCATGTCCAGGGATATTACCAGGTATTTTAAAGCTATTGTGTAGAATGAATGCTCAGGGATATGGGCATAAAAAATTTGCTCGAGTTACTCACCAGTATATTCGTGACAACCGCTCTGAGATCTTTGTCTTTTTCGAAACTCGGGTAAGTGGGGAGACTGCTCGTAGAGTCATCAGCACTCTTGGATTTCGGAATTCACATCGATTGGCTTTTCTGGCGGTTTTTGGTTATGTTGGTACAACCATATTTCAATTGATGTTTTATATTGTCACTTCCAATTTATTTACTGTAGGATTTCAACGCCTGGAGGTTATACTTCTTGTCTTGCCACCTTCGTCTACGCAAGTCCTAATTATCGTAAACGAAGAGCCCTATGGGCGAACCTGCGGGCACTCTCTTCTCATGCTTCGGATCCTTCGATAACAATTAGTGGTTTTAATGCTACCTTATCTCCGAAAGATCGCAAGGGTTGTGCTTTGTCTAGCAAACTAGATTCTGAATTTCAAAGTATGATCTTTGATTGCGGCCTCCATGATCTTGGCTTCTAGGGTCGGCTTTCACCCGGTATAAAGGGGATTGTTTCGTCCGCCATGACCGAGGCTTTTGTAGTAATCTCTGGTATGAAACATTCCCTGTTGCTTCAATTTTTCATCTAGTATGAATGAAGTCCGACCATCATCCTCTATTGCCCTCTCTCTCAATGGCATGAATGATCTCCCATGGCGTAGCCCTTTCGGATACCTGTCCATCCCGATTTCGATCTGCTTGTTCGTGATCACTGGAATCCTTCGTTACCCATCTCAGAATCTATTCCTAACTTCTTAAAGCATTGGAACTTTGGAATGCTAATGTCTTTGGCATACTCGGTAAGAAGAAAAATACATGCAAGGTGTGTCTTCGTGGGGTCCAAAAATGTCATGATCAACAACGTACTGCAAACATGGTTAAGCTTGAACTGAAGCTCCAGCAAGAACTTGAATGTATCATGGACCAAGAGGAGCTTCTTTGGAAGCAAAAGTCACGATCAGATTAGATCAATTTTGGGGACAAAAGCACTAAGATCTTCCGCTCTATGGCCTTGGGTATAGACGTCGCAATACAATTTCTATGCTTAAAGACGCCATTGGTGAATGGTGTACGGATACTGATTCCTTAAGAAATGAAGCAGCCAATTTCTTTCCTCAACTCTTTGAATGCAATGACGCCCATGAAGCCATTTACTCAACTCGTCATTGCCTCCCTTTAATATCTCTGAATTCGATTTCCTTGACTCAATTCCATCTGACGAAAAGATCAAGGACGGTCTCTTCTCTATGGCACCACGTAAATCCCCGGCAGTTGACGACTTGCACACCCAATTTTACCAAAAGAATTGGGAGATCGTTGGTCCCTTGGTTTGTTCGATGATTAAAGATTTTTTATTGGAGTTGATCTTGGTCCGAAGCTTAATCGAACTATTTGAGTGCTTATACCGAAAATCCAAAGCCCAGAACCCGATTAGCTTGTACTTTATCCTTTACAAGTTAATCACTAAGATCGGGGTTCATCACCTCCAACATATCATGCAATCTTTAATTGGTCCTCATCAAACGAGTTTCATTAAAGGGAGGAGTATTTCGAAAAACGGGAAAATATAATCATCAACCAGGAGGTCGTCCATTCTATGCATTCTAAGAAGGGTTCAACCTGTTGGATGGCCATAGAAGTTGACTTGCAAAAAGTCTTTGGTTGGCTACATTGGGATTTCATTACTGATACCCACTCGGACGTTGGTTTCCCACCTAACCTTTCGCGTGTTATAATGCACTGCATCACCTTTCCCTATATGCAAGTCCAGCTGAATGTGAGACTCATTCGACAATTTTGGCCTCGTAGTGGTATTCGCCAACGTGACCCTCTATCGCCTTATCTTTTTAGTCTAACCATGCTTGGACTTAGAATTGCAAATTTTATATCCTTCGGTCCATGGTCCACATCCAAACTTGTCAGCAATGGTAAGCCGATCTCTCTTTTTGTTGTGGTTGATGATTTGATTTTGTATGCAAAATCCGATTTGAATCAGGCCATCAACATCGACAATATTCTCAATGATTTTGGTCACTATTCTGGTCATTTGGTTAATAAGAAAAGACAAAGTTGTTCTTTTCGCCTCATTCCGATGAGATTCAAACATGCTATTAGTGATCATCTCGGGTTTCAAATAGTCAGCGACCTTGGGAAGTATTTAGGCACCCCGGTTAGACATATGTGGACTACTCAAGAACACTTTCGTTTGATTATTGACAAAATTCAAAACAAACTTGACGGGTTTTTTGCTTGTACTTTATCTTTCACAGGCCAACTTTAGCAAAATCAGTTTTGTTAAGCATCTCATCCTATCTGATGCAAACTTGCCTCCTCCCATCTTCATTGTGTGATGAGATTGAACGGATTATCCGCGAATCATCTGGGTTCTAATACGACTACTCGGCCAATATCCTTGGTCAACTGGGATTCTATTTGTCAACCCCGAGCTTGTGGTGGCTTAGGGTTGTGGCACACCAAAAACAATAACATTTATTTCTTGCTTAAAATTTGTGATTTCGTAGTTCATTCTCCTAATGCTTATTGGGTTCGCCTACTTCGAGAGAGATACAAGATGACAAAAATCTACCCCAAGCCGATTACTCGCTTTAATTTCTCCTCATTATGGCGATCTCTCGCCAATTCATGGCCTTCTTTCTCACTAATGCTAATCAAGCATCACGGCACCTTGATCATAACCGTTCTTGCCCTGCTTGTAGTGCCCATGAAGAGTCTTTTCTGCATATTCTTCGGGACTGCCCTCACATCAAGGGATTATGGTTATCTTTCTCGCCTGAACATGTTAGCGATAACTTCTTGGATTTCCCCTTACATGACTGGCTTATCAAGGGTGTCGTATTTACTCGCGTTTGCTCCTTATCGGATGGACCATGGAACCAATTATTTGCCTCACTTCCCTAGCAATGCTGGAAGAGAATAAATGTATTATAAAAGTATGACTTCTAAATTATATTCAAATGTTCTTTTGGTTTTATTTATTTCGATAACAAATATTTTATTTTTAAATATCACTACATTAACTTATAGTTTTTTTAATATTCTAAGGGTGATTACAAGGTAGTATCTGATTATCGATATTTCTAATCCTTCGACATGCACATGCACACACCTTACACACATTACGATTGAACTGAAGTCTCCTAGGATGAACATCATCCACTTTTCTACTGAAACCACTTGTTAGGTTCACTCCATTAACTTATAATTGATTGGCATATAAGATGCTACACATGATTTAGAACAAATAAATATTAGATTTTGTTGCACACACAAATAATACTATAAAATGAACTCTCACTTTCAAAATAAAATTATAAGTCAAAAGTGAAAAAGGCAAGATAGAAAACCATCAATGTTAACAGGGTGAGTTTTCAATTGAGTCAAGTCGAGTTAAACAAGTTGACAACTCTTATTTTATAACTCAGAATTTTATTAAAAATTTTTCGAGTTGAGTTGTTCGAGTTTCTTATTTTTAAATATTTGTAATGTTATAATACTAATTGCTTCTAATTCAAAAAGCTTTTTATAATCATATATGATATATATATATATATATTTCTTCGTATTTTTCATATATCAGATAGGATTGAAGAACTTGACTTAAACTTTAAAAATCGATCTACTAAGTACAATATTTTCAAGTTATTCAAGTCTCATTAATTGACCTTCAAAAAGAATTTATTTGGAAAAAATGAAACTTTAAATTTCCAAGGAAAAAGATTAGACACAATTAAAAATATGACAAATATTAAAGGCTTTTTGTCAATATATCTATAAAAATAATAGGATAAATTACCTAAATAATCACTTAACTTTTAGGTCACCGCAAACATTTTAGTCAAACAAACGTGAAAAATAAATTACACTGAATGTTACATGCACAAGTAGCCTCTGTAATTAAGTTAACATTTGAGTGACCAAAGTGTTACCATCTAGAAATTAAATGACTAAAAAGAGTTTGTCAAATGATAATTTGTTTAGGGATCCAAAATGATATAATCACACGTTTATTAATCCAAATATTAATAATCAATTAAATTTTAAACTATACGAGCTTGGAGAAATTCAGGCTTTGGAACTAAATCGGAAGTTATAGTTCCTTTTTTTCCTTGCCCTTGTTACTAGTTCAACCTCAATTGTAACTCCTGAGCATGAAAGCTTTTGGGAGCCGAGCAAGCAGCAACCTAACCAGTCCATATACACCTCTAAATCTAATCATGAATGAGTGCACAGACGATACTGATTTGAGTAGGACAGACAGCAAATAGTATTTACAAAAATCGAGTGGAAGCATTATATATAGTGCAGGTACAGTTGTAGGCAGGAGTTTTCAAGAGAGGCGTCTTTGCATTTAATACAGACATGATAAGACGACAAACAGATTGCTATCAAACTTCTAACATCTTGTGGGCCTATCATAAATGGGAGGTAAGGATGGGCAGTTTTCATTCATATTGGCATATGGCTCTAAAGTGTTGTATAATGGCAATTCCATCCAATACTCACCCAAAATCTGACAGAATGGAAGACGGCCATCCCCGTTGTTGCACCAACTAGGCAGACGTGTTTGGTTGTTCTCGAATATCTTAAGCATGTAAGCATCACGGATCTGTAAATGAAAACTCAAATCATCCTATAAAGATCGAGTCAAAACAATAATGAAATTGAAAAAAAAAATGAGTAATGTTGATACTTACGGTGAATTCAGTGACTTGAATCAAGTTAGAAATACGACCAAAGACCCCGGCCTCCTTATACATCTCAAGGATAAAGGAAACACATGTTGTTGACTTTCCATCACTGTATACCCATTCATCTTGTTCCGGGATGGTGAGCAATTGATCAAAGGTTATGCCACGCCTTTCAGTCTCCTCTAATATCCCGTACAAATCCAAATCCTGCAACATCACCGAGACAAATTATCTAATTAACTTGTATCTTTCCATATTCTACGTTGGTAAAAGTCCAAAATTATCTAATTAACTCGTAAAGTAAGGGGTATAGATTTATAAAAGTAAGAGAAGAAGAATAAGAACACCTCAGTTCCTAACCGCTTATTTAACGCTTCATTCCACATATTTGCAGCATATGCTGGCTGCACTCTAGTCCACATAGACATGACAGAAATGACCTGCAATCAAAAATCTAGTTAGGACTTGCAAAACAAGTAACATTTAGCAAGCTCGGTATCCTGACGTTTTGCAGTAAAACTATCTGCAGCTCATCCTTAATACAACTGCAGCAGAGCATGCTCAGGATGCAAAGAATGATAAGTGAAGATGCCTACCAAGTGAGCATCAAGAGGTGGTGGATAGTTGTCAGCTACAGTGTCTATCCAACTAAATATCATGTTGTGGTAACCATATGGCTTGCCTGACATGCTCCGAGCATACTCCCATGCTGCAGTGGAGTTGAACTTTGCACGTATATCTGGATGTAAAGGAAGCAAGGCTATTTGCGGGTTAGAACTGTCCTTCAGTGACAGCTCCCACCATTCATCCCATGGAATAACCACTATAATTTCTTCACCCTGCAAAATTCATGCAGGTAATCAGCATAAGGAAGAAATCCCAATCAATAGGAGGGGACAGAACACCACAAAAAATGTTGAAATCAACTTGATACAGTGTGGTCAAAACATGATAATAGTTAAATGGTGGTAAAACATCATACAGTTAGAAAAGGAGTTAAAACCAAGAGTTATTGAATCCTAGACAGCATTTTAACACCTTTAAATTCATTTTTTGGGGTCGAGTAAGAGTAATGAAGAGAAAAGGAAGATGAACATAACATAAATAAATAATGCTGACAATCTGCAATTCGCTTGTTATTTATAGGATACCTTTTCATTTTCATGTCCTGATTCAGCAACCCATAGATTACCCATGTCATCCTTCAAGCAAACTGCAGTATGACCAGCAAAAGCTCCAGTCACCCATTTTTCTAATGTCTCAAATCCACCCCAACGGCCACGGATCTTCGACACTGCCAAAAAGTCACCGGTATGCACATCTTCTGGATTTATCACTGCACGCCATGGCTTAGGGCGCTTTTCAAATGAAGCACCCATGTGTGTTTTCAAAAAAGCGAGGTTGGCATTTTGACCCCAGTTAGTATTTGAAAACAGGGGCAATACATCAACTAAAGAAAGCAACGTGCCAAGCATTCCAGATGGCATTAGAAATACAGAGATTCCATGCTGCTTTACCTGCAAAAAAGAAGAAAGAATCAGAATGCCATTTTCATGCATTAAGCATGTTTTCAATGAGATTCAAAGATAAAACTGAGTAACATACGTATTCCAACTCAGCAGGTTCTTCCCAAGAATCGAATTTCAATGTGTGCTCTCGAGCATTAAAGTAGCAATCCCAAGTAACCCTATAAGGTGTTGCAAAGACATAAAGATCCATACAAGTCCAGCTGTGTGCTTCAGATGTCTGTAAAAGAAAATTTTTACAGTTCAAACATAATCAACACTCCAAAACTAACCATAGTATGGAAAACAATAACCAACATCATCGAATCCAGACTCATGTGAAGAGATACCAACCAAATTTTCAACTTGGGATTTGAAGTCTACTAAGGAAAATTAAAGAATTTCAAGCTTACTGTAAACAACTTAAAGTTGATAAAACGTATTAAGAAACAGTAACCATGATCTACTAAACATAGCTGAATAACACTTAAAGTTGCTCAAACTTACTAAAATAGCGGCAACCATAGTCTAGTAAACATAATCGAATAACCTTAAATACATTCCATAGCTTATAAATAGGAAGGGAAAAAGGAAAGTGATTCGATTAATACTCTAAAGCAACAGCAACTAAGTGTAATTAAACTCAAACGCCATCCGTAAACAGACAACTAATAACATGAAAACAAGTAAATAACGTGCCAACCACTGTAATCGTGGTAAAAAAAAAGACCGTCGATTATAACAACGGCCATAATGATCATCAGCAGGCCAAAGATACGAACCGTGAGATGAAGAACTCCACCGCCCAATCCCGAATTGTCGCGATCACTCTCGGTGAACTCGAGACTAGCCTCGTTTCCATGAAAGCAAGCTCCTTTCCAGTCAATTGAGCTATTGTTTGGGGTCACAGATCCGACGAAGGCCGGCATCAAGTCAACGGCGGAATGAATACTGTTCAACACCGGCCAAGAAATCTGGCGGGGAAGCGCCGGGAGAACATCATTAACCCTAAAGGGGACTTTGAAGGCTTGACCCGAATCAAAGCCAAGCCCTAAGCCCAAAACACAGAGAAACAAGCATAAAAGGAAACGATTGAACAATCGAGACATGGGAGACAAAGAAGGTACGAAATTGGGTTGGGGATGGAGGATTGGAATTTGCCCTAGAATTTGGGAGCCTTTGGGTTGGATACTTGGATATTGAGGGAGAAGGGTCCGTTTTGGGAATTATGACGTAACCTTTTAACTTGACTTTTCATTTTTAGCGACGGTATCCACTAATTTTTTTTCTTGAAATACGACGGTACCACTAACGTGGCAAGAAAAGGAGACGATAAGTTAAGAACCCGACAGCGTATTTTATTTCTTTTTTACAATTTAATTTCCAGTTCTGGGCATTAGCTTAACAGAGCGTGTTTGTTTATATACTATTCTTATAACTATTTACTATTTATAGAAAATGTTTAACTATAAAATAAGTGTCTAAATTATGTCTTTTTTTATAATAGGTGCCTAAAATATTTTTTGTTAAAATAAGTGCTTAAAGTTTTATTTTTGGTCGAAATAAGTACCTAAAGTATTTTTTAACTGAAATAGGTGTCTAAACTTTTATTTTTAGTTGACATAGGTGCCCAAGAATGTGTCAAAAATTGACTTTAAAACAAGTCAAAAATGAAAGTTTAGGCACCTATTTCAGGCAAAAAATAGTTTAGGCATCTATTTCAGCCAAAATAAAAGTTTAGGCACCTATTTCAAACAAAAAAATACTTTAGACACTTATTACAAAAAAGACATAGTTTGGACATTTATTTTATAATTTAGCCTATAGAAAAATAAGAGTCGATAGCACAAAAAAAAGTGGAAAACCTGAAATGTGTGTAGTATTTTTCTAAGGCTGTTATCCTATGTGTCGGTGAAAAAAATTATAAAATTTTAATTTTTAGAGTTTAAAAGTTAAGATTTAGGGTTAGATATTATTTTATTTATATTTTAAAGTTTGAGAACAGGTTTTATAGTTGAAAATTTAGAGTTGGTTTAGTTTTAAGAGTTAGGCTTTAAGGTCTTTAAAAGGGATATGTTACAACTTTAGAAGCACACATGTGAAAAAATAAAACTCTACATTAATAATGCATTAAATAATTATTTTTTATTAAGTAGATAAATATTTATTATCAAAAACATAGATAAATATTTATATCTTTAAGGCAAATATTAAAATTCAAACTCATACAATGTGATGAGCATCTTTGACCACTCAGTCAATTAATAAATTTTAAATAATTACCGTTTTATCCTAGTATTATCCTACTTATATATTCTTTTCAAATTTAAATCACCGAGAGAAACAAATCACCGTATACCACTCAAGAAATTTATATATAAATAATTTTTCGAAAAAGTGAGAAGAGATGATTTGATGGATTAATAATATAATTTATTTTTAAGTAAAATTAAATTATTAATATAATATTATAAATTTATTGCTTGGCTATGTTTTATTTATTTTTTTATGTGTTTCTAATTAGAGGTGGCAAATGGGTCATTTAGTTCGGTTCGAGTTATTTGAGGTTCGATTTTGGTTCGGTTCTGACTATATTCGGTTTAAATTCGGTTCGGCTTGGCTCTAGTTTGATTTTAGTTCAAGTCTATGGTGATTTTGGTTTGGGTATCGGGTCGACACTTCGGTTTGGTTGACTTTCGGTTCGATTGATTTTGGGTATGTTATTTTTGGGTCGGTTGATTTCGGGTCAGGCCAAGAGGAGATAGATCGGTTTTAGTCGGGTTTTCAGGCCTAGTTAGGTTTTTCCACCCTATATATGACTTTATATAGCATGTATATTTAGCTTTTTGGTGTGCTGTGTGACAATTCACATCTCATCTTTATTTATTTATTTTAATATATTTTTTATTTCGAGTTGCATTCGGTTCGGGTGAAATCGGTTCTGTTCTATTCGGTTCGGTTGAAAATCAGTTCGAGTCCATTCGGTTCGGTTGAAAATCGGTTTGGGTCCATTTTCAGTTCAACTGAAATTCAGTTCGATTCAGTTTATTTCGGGTTTTAGATCAGATTCGGGTCATCGTATTCGGGTCGATTTTGGGTCTCAGTTCGAGTAAATCGGTTTGGATCTCAAGTCAAGTTTGCCAAGTCTATTGCTAATAAAATCGGTGTCTTTAAATCAAGAAAGATCGAATTTGAAGCATTCTTCAAAATTACATAGACAAATAGAAAACCCGAGTTTGATGGAAAACCCTAGTTTTGGCGCCGTATGAGAATCCGAGCGGTAGACCGTCGAAGTATGTGAATAAGGTAGGCTTCTCGGAAGTGTTGGAGAGGCTTGGCTCACCAGTGGAGTTGATGGACCATGAAACTGCAAAAAATTGAAAAATACCAATGAGGTTGATGTGCAACCTATCAGCTTGTGTTTGGTGTTCTATAAGATTGTGACGAAGATAATTGTGAATCGATTAAAACCATATCTGTCAGATTGGGTGGTGTGCAACTAGACGAGCTTTATCCCAGGGCAATCAATACCGGACAATATTATTATTGTCCATGAGATTATCCACTCAATACGGTGCAAGCAGGGTAAACGTGGTTGGATTGCTATAAAGATAGGTTTGGAGAAGGCGTATGATAGTTTGGAGTGACCATTTATTAGTTATATTTTAGGAGATGTTGGTTTTCCAGACTCAATAAGATTTCTCATTATGGCTTGTGTTTCATCCGTCTCTTCCCAAATTGCATGGAATGGATCCATGACGCATAGCTTTGAACCAATAAGGAGAATACGAAAAGGTGATCACATCTCTCCGTATTTGTTTGTTTTATATATGAAACATGATGCATGCACCACAAAGCAAGTCCAAGGACGAGATGGGTTCACTTTCTCACTTGGCTCAATCTCTCGAACCAAGTCCAAAAAAATCAAAGATAAGCTGAATTCAACCATCCAATGATTCAT
This sequence comes from Hibiscus mutabilis, assembly GCA_019671005.1. Taxonomy (NCBI): domain Eukaryota; kingdom Viridiplantae; phylum Streptophyta; class Magnoliopsida; order Malvales; family Malvaceae; genus Hibiscus; species Hibiscus mutabilis. The sequence continues at coordinate 41,431 of JAGYYJ010003171.1, forward strand.
AAGCAAAGGATTGCAAGCTACCTCAAAGAATGAAGAATTTCTTGAAGGAAGTCCACACTTAATATCCTTCAAGAATTATTGGGTCACAAAAATCCAACTTGCTGCCTCTTGTGAGATGAATGTCCAAGAACCCTTAGATGTCCATTAAATTGGATTTATATTGTATTTAGACCTAATACTTAATGTTATAAAATGTTGAGTCAGTTTTTTATTTTAAGCCCAATTAGGACATATTTTTATTTTAGGCCTTATTTCCACAATTAAACCATGCAATCAGCCCTAAAGCCCTATACATGATGCCCTAGTATGCATAAATCCCTCTCCAAGTCTTCCACTTTCATCCACCATTGGATTTAAATCCAACCCAACAGTTCAGACTAAATCCTAATCCTATTTGATGCCCATGCTTCAACAAGACTTCATCCAAGCCATTCATCACCACAAATCAAGGGATCATATTTGCCATGTTATCCATTCACCTTGAATCAAGCTAGATCGTTGGATTAAAATTCATCCAAGAGCCCTATCAAATCCACCCAACACAAGGAGTTTATGTGTTGATTTTATTTGTTTTTTTATTCATTAGTAGTTCCTTGTTTTAGTATAAGTTAGATTCTTTTGGATATCCTTCACCCATAAAATGATGAAGCCTCCACCATTGTAATTCATAATTTCTTTGATATATAAAATATTTAGTGAGTACGCTTTTGCACGTGTTGATATCTTGTTCCTTCAAAGTCTTCTTCAACATAAGTTCTTCAAGTTCTTGTGAGGGAGATCATCTTCACACTCTTGCTTGCCTAGGTAATTATGTCTAGGAGGGTGGGTTAGAGCCGCTTGAGGGTGTTTGCGTATTCAATTGCGATTAGAAGGGTGCTTGAAGACAAATATCCTTCAACAACCATCACGACATCTCCATTCAACCATACTAATTTCGTCATCCACCTTCACCAAGAGATTTTCATGTTTCATACTACCGCATGAAAATTTAGATTTAACTAACTCCTTTGTTTCAACTCTATTTTTGTTTATTGTTTTTTATTATTCTTAATTTCATGTTCTCTAACAATATTATTCATATTATTGTTGATATTCCGGGTTTGAAGAAATTCAATTTTTGAGACTTAGCCAATTTTCATTGATTGAGTTTAAAACATCTAGTTTTTGCAACAACTTGATTGAAAGCTTCCAAATCCACAATTACGCTACCATATCATTTGGTATCAGAATTGGGACGATTCTTGGTGATTCTATCAACATTCATCACTTTCTTGGTGCTATTCAAGTGGTTGAAGAAGCTAGATCGATCAAAAAAGCTAGTTGAGCAAAATCAGGGTTTTTTCTGTTTCCTAACCCTAGTTTTTGTTATTTTTTTCTCAATTTTCGTTATTTTAAGTTTATTTAGTTTGTGAAAAGGGAAAAAAAAGAAAAAAATATATAGAAAAAAAGTCAAGAAAAGTGAGAGAACACATACATAGCCACCAGTTACCATAAAGAAACATCAAGATTACCACCGTCCACCGACGCAAGCATCACATTGAATTGGCTTCATCCTTTGGATTTCTTCCTTCAAGTTGTTTTTGGGTTTTGGGTTATCATCATCTTTCTAAACTCTTTTTCTACTCTTAGTTATTTAAGTTTATTTGTTTTGCTTTTCTTCTTCTATTACACCATTAACACTTTCTTTTTCTTGTGTGAGTATGACTAAAAGTTGCATTCTAAATCATTCATTCTTGCAACTATAGTTCGATTGGTGTCATACCTTTAATTGGACTCTTAGCACAAATAAGACTCATTGTTAGGATTAAACTTCGATTATAACTTGTTAACTTGTGGCATGAAGGTCTTTAAAGAGCACAAGATCGGTTTACTATCTTCGTTAAGTATTTCTTTCTTAGAGTGTTTAGTAAGATTTCTAGTTTTCTTTCTTTTACTTTCCACCTTTTAATTTTGAGTGTTTCAGGATGTCACAAACAGGTAAAGAAGAAGATCCAAAAGAGGAGATTATTACAGAAGTCTCGGAGAATCTAAATAAATGGTAAGCAAACTTGATCACACCGATGCAGTCATGAACACGCTCACCCAGACCATGGCTAGACTTGATAACGAATATGCTAATGATGATACAAGTGAAGATGATGAGCCTAGGCATCCAACTCTCTTTCCCACTCAAAACAAACACTAAAATCTCCAATTGAGTCAAAACCCTCGTGTAAAACTGAGACGAACCACACACACCTTGGCCAAACCAAAGTTCACAGTGCCTTATTTTCAATGAAATGATCATGATGCTTATTGTGATTGGGAAAATAGAGTTGATCTTATGTTTGAGTACTATAGATGTCCTGATGATGATTAAGTTCTAATGTTGGCCCAAGAATTTATAGACTATGTATCAATTTGGTGGTTACAATTGGTCCGAACTAGGCGTCTCAATGGAGAAGCCAAGATAAACACATGGGAAGAACTTAAAGAAGTCATGAGAGAATGATTCGTTCCACCAAAAATTGACGAGAGATCAAACAAAAGTTACAAAAGATTAGACAAAGCTACAAAACTATTGATGAGTATTTCACAGAGTTGGAATCCTTAATGCAAAGAGCCGATGTTCAAGAGGAAGAAAATGATACAATGAACAAGTTTGTTGTCGGACTCAATGACAACATTCTTGAGGTACTTGAACTCCAATCCTACTACACTCTTCCAGAGGCATTACAATTAGCCATGGCGATCAAAAAGAGGATCAAAGATAGACAATGACATCGGCAGAAGAATTATTACTATGATAAATATACCACTCAACATTCATCTCATTCTAATTCTTCTAACCTTTTGTTTGACTCTACTAGAACAAAGCCAAAAATTGAAGCATCCAAGCCCAACGACAAAAACAAATCCAAACCCCCCATATTGGCTGATAACACACAAAAATCCAACAGGTCTCGAGATGTTGAATGCTTCAAGTACAAAGGTCGTGGACACTATCAAAGAGATTGCCAAAATACAAGACTTCTCCACATCCGAAACGATGGCACCTATTCGTCTGACTTAGTGAAGGAAGAAGATGATGTGTCCAACAATGAATTCATAGTGTGGAACTATTCCAGTGATGAACCTGATCCTAGAAGCTTGGTGATTCAACGTTCACTTAATATCCAAGCAATGAAAAATATAGATGTGTAAAGAACAAATATCTTTCACACACGGTGTTTGATCAAAGGTAAACTTTATTCTGTCATCATTGATAGTGTAAGTTGTGCAAATGTGGTGAGCAATTGTCTAGTTGATGCACTTGATCTACCTTGTCAACGCCATCCAAAGCCATATTATCTACAATGGCTTCATGAAATATCGAAATTAAAGGTAAAAAAATATACAATAATCACTTTTACTATGAAAAAATTTTGTGATGACGTTTAGTGTGATATTATCCCTATACAAGCATCTCACTTACTTTTAGGACGACCTTGGCAGTATGACCATGATGTAAGCCACCATGGTAAGTTGAATAAATAATCACTTATGTTCCATGGCAAGAAGTAACTTTTAAACAATGAGTATAAATTTCCTTAAAATCTGGGTCATTAGGATACAATTAATTTATATGTTCAAATCCCAATATAGTAGCGTGCATTTGAGTAATTAGGGTATACCTTCGAGATAGTGCATCTGCTACGGCATTATCCTTACATTTCTTGTACTTGATCACATAAGGGAATGTTTCAATGAACTCCACGAAACAAGCATGTCTCTTGCTCAAATTACCTTGACCATTTAGCCACTTTAAGGATTCGTGGTTGGTTTGTATAAAGAACTCCTTTGGAAGAAGGTATTGTTACCAAACTTCAAGTGCATAAACTAAGGCAATGAGCTATTTATCGTAAGTAGAGTAATTATAATGTGTTCCTTTTAACTTCTCGCTAAAGTAAGTAATTGGTTATTTTTCCTGCAAAAGAATTGCACCTATGTCTATGCTAGAGGTATCTCATTCTAACTCAAAAGTGTTAGAAAAATCGGGAAGACAAAGAATAGGAGTAGTACAAAGTTTACCTTTTAGGGTTTGGAAATAAACAACAACAACAACAACAACAACAACAAACTTATCTAGAAACTCTCACAAGACGTAGTTCATCAATCTCATAAATGTACTAGGTGCATTGGTTAAGCCGAAAGGCATGACTGTCCACTCATATAATCTAAACTTGGTATTAAAAGTGGCTTTCCATTCATCTCATTTCTTTATCCTAATTTGATGATAACCACTCTTTAAATCGATCTTGGTAAAGATGCTTGCACCATAGAGTTCATCAAGCATGTCATCTAAGCGTAGAATAGGATACATATACTTGATGGTGATTCGGTTGATCGGTCGACAATCCATAGACATCTAGTATGAACCATCTTTCTTTGGAACCAAAAGTACTGGAACGACATAAGAACTTAAACTCTCACGGATGTAGCCTTTGTTGAGTAGTTCTTCCACTTGCTTTTTTAACTCCTTGGTTTCTTCGGGATTTTCATCTATATGCTGGTTTATTTGGGATAGAAGAACCCAAAATTAGGTTAATTTGATGTTCAATTTCTCTTAAGGGCGACAAACTATCGAGTGGCACCTAAAACATCGTCAAAGTCATGCAAAAGAGAAACAAATGCACAATGCAAACTTTCATTATCGTTAGTGATAGATAATTTTTTTTAAGTGAATGAGGATGCAAGGCTATTTAAGAAAATAGGCTTGTCTCACTTCTTTTTCTCTTGCATAAACATTTTAAGACACTCATTTTTTCTCACATTTAAGATCATTCACCACCCGTGGGCCTTTATTTGTTTGGCTTTTATCACTACTAGCCTAATTTTTCTTTGCCTTTTGTTTTTCATTTTTTTCTTTATTCTCATTTTTTTATTCCCACCCCTCACAAACTTTTTCATTCTTAGACATGGTAATGGAGCATTTCTTTTGGCCATATATGAGAAAAACTATGGCCAAATCTAAGGTAAGTCATAAAGGTTTATATACTCCCCCCCCCCCCATGTTCCTTCTTCACCTTGGGTTAATCTTTCTATTGACTTTATTCTCGAATTACCTCGTACCAAGAGGGGTCATATTTTTTTGTGTTCAAAAAGTTTTCAAATATGTCTCACTTCATCTCATGCCATAAAACAGATGACACAACGCATTTAGCCGATCTCTTCTTTAGAGAAGTAGTAAGACTTCATAGAGTTCCACACACTATCATTTCTGATAGAGATGTCGAGTCCATAACCTATTTTTGGAAGGTTTTGTGGGGAAAGATAGGTAGCAAACTTCTTTATTCTACTACTTGTCACCCACAAACGGATTGAAAAATTGAGGTATTTAACTGAATCTTAGGTGCATTACTTAGAACAGTTGTTGGTAGGAACACTAAAACTTAGGAAGAATATCTACCTTTTGTAGAGTTTACTTACAATTGTTCTATTCATTCATCCACCAGTTATTCTCCATTTAAAGTAGTTTATGGTTTTAACCCCTTAACTGTTTTAGATCTTGTTCATTTGCCTATTGATAATATTTACAGCTTAGATGGTGAAAAGAAAGCGAAGTAGGTTAAATCCATACACACTAAAGCAAAGCAATGGATGGAGAAAACATATGAAAATGTTGTTGCCAAAGTCAATATTAACTCCTCAAATGATCTACTTTACACGTATATTGCCATGTTATTGCTTGACTTTGGGTACATATTTGTGCATTTTCCAGTAAACTTATGCCTTTGTATCTAGGAGTTAAGGAATGCAAAATTTTCTTTGCCAGAGTAAGGGGTATTTTCTTACTGTGGTAAGCAAGTTTGGCAGGTCAAGAGCAGGTAGAGCAGAAGGAAAAATGCATAGTGCAGTTGGAAAAGGCAAGAAGAAAGAATGTCGAGTGCAGTTGGAAAAAGTAAGAAGAAAGAATGTCGAGCGAGGTTAGCAAAGTAGAAAGAAAGAATGCCAAGCTTGGTTGGTAGAAGGAAGTTCGATGCCCGATCAGATAGCCGTGAGTTAGAGCTAGAGCAACCCTAATTCAAAAAAAGAAAATAACACGCCTACAATGGTGCGTAACAAACTTTCAAAAACCTAACCCTAATTAGGGTTTCCACGAGCGCATATATAAAAAAGTCCATCGATTGAGCAAGGAAGGTTGCGCAGTGAGGGTAGAGGCTGATGAGTGTGTAAATCATCTATTTTGTATGCCATTTTTACTTGTGTTTTGCATGTTTTCAAGCCCATATAGATTGCATTTAGGTTAGATTGTATATAATTGCATATAGATAGGGAGTTACACCACTTGCGCTTTAATGTCATATATATTGGTTCTTTTTATGGGAAATGTTGTGTTTTGTGGTGCATGTGCAGGATGCTGGTAGATGCTGGAGGAGTATTAGAGCAGAAGAGTAGCAGATCTCATGGCTGGAGCTGACGAGGCATAAAGATTGGAGATGAATCTACTTTTGCCCACGTGGACTTTCTGCCAGATACGGAACATTAAATATAGCAGAAAATCAATGGCCTTCTTTAATGAAGTCACGCATACTTTAGGGTTCTTAAAACCCTATTTTCACCGCCTATATAAGAGAGACTTGGACACTACTTCAAAGAGAGCACGATTATAGACAACAGTTCTAGTCTAAAGCTTGCGGAGAACCACCAGAGTAGAAGCTAGAAAATTCTCCTCATGACAGACGCCATCGAGAGAGGCCGACGGAGTGGGAAACCTATAGCAATAGTTAGACGACACAGAGGGAGTTTGTCAATGACGCTCGACTCTTTTCTTTTCTCGACTTGATAAACTGTCGTACTTAATATTTTTTATTATAGATATTTTAGGCTCAGACATGAGCTAAATACTTTAGTTGGAATTATTGTGTCCCATGATTTTATGTTTTGATTACTTTATTATAGTGCTATAGTTGTTTTCACTTTATCTATTATGTTCATCGTTCTTCATGACGTTTATGTTTTAGTGCTTTTTTTACAAAACGGTTTTTATGTTGCACAGTAGTGAGAAAATGCTTGAATATATGTATATATATAGCAATACATAGGATTTAACTTGGAAGTTAGAACCTCTTGAAATTAGACCAAATATTCAATTTGGCTGAGTGGCTAGGCATTTGGTTTAATTTTAATAGTTCTCATTAACATAAATATTATTTAGTCAAAAAAATTTCAAGTTGTTAGATTGGCTCAATGGTTGGGCGTCAAGAGATCCCTTCTTGTTCGAGCCCCATGTAAAATATGAGATTTCATGGTTTTTTCTCTCTGATAAGATGATGCCCAGGGCGAAGGTACATGGTCTTTTGGAGACTGTGTTCCCCAATTTTTTACTAAAAAATTAATAAGTTTTTTTACCTATTTAGACCTCCAACTTTCAATTCATTTCTTCTTTTTTTTCTCTCATTTTTATGATTAATTATACATTCTCCACTTTAATCTTAATTTCTAGCTCTTTCTCTTATGATTGATGATGTCATGTACCATCATCTTATTAAATGGTATCAATTCATAAAAAAACTGTTACACCATTCACCACGTTAGATTGCTGGCTGCTACTAAATAATCGTTTTATTTCAAATCAAAAACGATAATGGTCGAAACGTAACTTCAATAATAAAAAAAAAAACTCAAACTTTAATGATTGTGTAATTTACCCTAAATTATATGCCACGTACAAGATTGTGATAACCGTTAATTTTCTAGTTTTTAATGTCCAATTTGGATTTTCAACATTTTATAACACCGCCACAATTTTTTGAATTATATTTACAAATTGTGTAGATTAGCGTAGATTTTTTGTTTTGATACTGCGATATTGGTATGTATCCAGACCGGGTGTATTATTTGAAACTTACTACTGTTTTTAAAATATTTATATTTTCAATTATGTCACATTAATGACGTCGACAATATAAAAACATTTGTATAAAGAAATTCAATGATTGATCGAGTCTTATTTCAAGTGGTACTGTTGTTACAATATAGGAGAGCGTGAAGTCAACTATGCTTAAGCACATAATTATAATAAAAAAAATAAAGTACATAAATAGCCACCGAATTATTCCTAAAAATATAAAATATTATTAAACTTTTAAAAATTACATAATAATCATTAAACTTAATTTTTATTACAAAATAGTCACTAGACCATTAACTGAGAGACGTTGCAGTTACAAAAAATTTGTATAATAACATATTTAATCTTCAATATTTACACATTCAATCAATTTAAACATCAATAATAAAAGTTAAATTAAGAATTAATTAATTAAATATGTCAATATTGAGGATTATTTAAATTTTTGTAACATCACATCACTCAAATAACGACATGTAATGGCTCATTAACCATTTTATAACAAAAACTAAAATTTAATGTCCATTATGTAACATTTGAACGTTTGATGACCATTTTGTATTTTTAGAGATAATTTAGTGACCAGTAATTTACCCTAAAAAACTATTCAATAAATAATGAGCAGAAGCAAAGTAATAAAGGATTTATACAAATTCTTATTAATCATTTGTTCGATCACCGTTGTTGCGACAGATAA
>JAGYYJ010003236.1:0-125000 GCA_019671005.1 Hibiscus mutabilis
AATAAAATAGAACAGAGTCAATCCGAAGAAGAAACGGAGATTCTAAAAATGAATTCTATTAAAAAGTATTTCAACAAACCCCAATTCTGTAGTCTCCTATTCTTCAAGGATTTCCACTTTGAAACAGGTGCTTGGTAAATCTACATGTGTCAATAGAAAATGTGATCAACAAATTTAGCTTTGGAACAATCACAAAGAGAAAAGAAAGAAAGTAATAACCATAAACACATTATTTAGGAGCTGAGCTTGCTCGGAATCCGTGACAAAGTCGGGGATGTAAAACAATGTTGGCAAATCCCCAACAATGAAGTTGTTCAAATTTTCTTTTCTCTCCATTCCCCTAAAACAGCAATTCTAGGAATTAAAATAACATCCAGAAATCAACCAAAAACAAGACAGGTAAAGCAAAACTAACACAAAGCATAACTTTCTCAGGCAAATCAGATTATAATCGGTTTGTGTTTTTGGTTACGGATTTCAGTGAAAACTGGTGCAAATTCACAAAGCAAGAAACGAATCCAAGTTCCAAAATTCCAATAACATAATGTAAGTGCTTAAGTAATGCTATTGCTATTACATGATTATTACTAATTCAAAGAAAATCATTATGAACAAATAGAGTTACGATTTCATCCAATTTTGCTTACTTGCTTCACCGTTCAAATTAATAAAAACAACATAAATAAATAAGAACAAAGAAGGAATCAGATCTAGAGAATAACACCGCTACCTCAAGGCGGAAAAATAACAGCGAAGAAGAGAGGAAGAGGAATAAAAGAGTAAAAAACCTGACTGATTCAAGGGTGAGAGAAACGGCGGGCGATGGGAGAAACGGAAACGGCGGTCGGCGACTCGGGATGAGAGAAACGGCGATGCTGACTGCTGAGGCAGTGATATTTCTATAGTTTTGCTTCAATTTAGGGGTTAATATAGTATTTGGTACCTGAGTTTGGCTTCAATTTTCAATTTGATATTTAAACTTTATTTTTTCTCAATTTGATACCTTAGTCTGTTCAATATGATACCGAAGTTTTTAAATTTGATACCTGAATTTCTTTTCATCCTAATTATGTACTTGAATTGACTTCAATGCTCAGTTTAGTATTTGAATTTTCTTTTTTATCCTAAATAAACGCATTTGTGTCTTTTACTTAAAGAGTACACATGTCAAGTATTCATTAGTTTGGTTGATTCGGATATCAAATTGAGGGATAACTCATCTACTAAATAAATAAAAAAACTCATATATCAATTTGAATAATAAAACCAAACTCAAGTACCAAATAATTTGAATTAAATATATCTTTACGATATAAGACTCGAAACCAATATAATTCGTAAACTAAATAATTTTTACAGATGCCGATTGAGTTTAGTTTAATTAGATATTATTGGTATAATACACACAATGACAGGTGAGATTGTATATACTTAAGTGCTTAATATCTTTTAATTTTTGAGTGGGAGTGAGTACTTAAATTATAGGTTGAAAATAAATTTTATATATTTTTATTATTTTTTATTAATATTTTAATCCAACGGTCAAATCTCATTTGTAGTTTTAAAATATAAATGAAAACATTACTTTAAACCCATATGATAGAAATATTATATTGATTCTGAAAATTTAAATGTATGACAAGTATAATTATACCAATAAATTTAAAGTAGCGAAATAAAAAAATTTAAAAATCAATATCTATTTATGATGTCGTAATTTAAACTCTTGATCTTACTTAAAAACTTAATATTTTTTTTCACTAAACTAACTGATATTTAATAATAAAATTCTAAATAATATTATCAAATCCAAGACTAAATTGATATCACCAATTGATAAAATATTAACTCAGTTAAAAATATAGTATTAAAATAATATTTTTCTTTAAATAATTCCAACTTAAGCACAAAATCTATTGTTGATTCGAGAGACGGTTCAAGAGAGTTCCCCATATTGGAGTGTAGGAATCTTGTGGCTCCAATAATGGAGAGACAGGTGGATCCAACAACTTATCTTTATATGATTAAAATAATGCTCATTTCAAGACCATTAATTAAATTTAAATAATTCAAAAGCACCAACAACAAAGAAAAAATATATTATTTTACATATTCAATCATTATACGAAATTTAGATTAAATCTAAAATTGAAATCAAATCAAATCTTTAAATAAAAATAAATATTATGTTAATATTTCTTTCTTTATCTACAAAATTTAAGTATAGAATTTTATTTTAAAAAAACCTATTAAGATCCATTATATATTATGTAGAAAAATAAACTTTAAAATTCCTTCAATAGATTTGGATGTGTCGGGCATATTCGGAAAAGTTCTACACTAAACTAAAACTATTATATAAAGTTATTATTTTAATATTTATTACTTTAGGCCAAGGTCCATCCCCTAATCAAGTACTCTTTACCTTTGATATGGTGGTTATTTTGAGAATTTACAACGTTGAGAAAGTCTAAAAAAGCAACATAAATTTTTGTAAAAAATAGTAAAAATTTATGTAGACCGGATAAAAATTTGTGTAACTACATAAATTTTTACCAACTGAGAAAGAATTTGTGTAGATTTTGACCACAAATTCTTATATTATAACTTAAAGTCTTACCATTTGGGTAAAATTTTTTATAGATTGTAAAGGATGATGTTCATCCTAAAAGATTTATGTTCGAGCAGTTTTGTCTACAACGTGTTATTTTGTCAAATGATTAAAAAAACATATAAACAAATACTATATTGTAATCGCATTCAAATTATTAAAAAAACGTAACATGAAGATGAGATGAGAATAAAAAATAATTATTAAAATATTTTTTATGTTCTTCAATAATTTTATTTTTCTTTAAAACTTAAATAACTTAAACTGTAATTTTATACTTAAACCTAATAAGTGGTCTATTAAAATATATATTGTTCATCTTAAAAAATTCGAGTTTAATCACAATATCTACAATGTGTGTATTGTCAGAGGGTTCAACGCAATGTGGCTAGATATTGCTACATATCATTTCGAGACTTCCCTTGAAGTAATTATGTCACTACCATTTATCTAATGTGATATTTATATTTTTATCTATTGTGATATTTGAATTTATTTTTTAAAATTGACAACTTAATTTAATGAATTGAATATATGATGATGTGAACTTTTAACTACTAATAAAATTATAACGGTATAAAATATATAGTCATTATATGTTAAAATAATCAAATTTATAAATAAAAATGTCCAATTCAAACATCGCATAGATATATTATTTGTTAAAAAAATCTATTATCTAATTTCTACTTTGTTTCATTTATATAAATTGTCACATCTGGCGGAGTCATTAATTTTATATCAGAAAGGAAAAAAGAGGTCTTGGGATATATAAGCGGTGGAGCTGCACATCCTATTAAACATGTATTTTGAGAAGATGGTAATAGCCTCGTGACAAGTAGTATCAGAGCAACCCTTTGATTGTCTGATTTTACGTCGAGCGCCCAAGAGTGGGGTAGGCAGGATGGACAACCGTGATAATTGACCAATCACGAGAGCAGAAGCTCGCGACGAGGGTGTCACGAGGTTGAGTGGGGGAGAATGTCACGTCTGAGAAGAGGCGGGGTCATTAATCTCACATCGAAAAAGAAAAAAGGAAGTCTTGAAATATATAAACGGTGGCGCTACACATCCTATCAGACATGTCTTTTAGGAAGAGGGTAGTAGCCTCGTGACAAAATTCATTCCCAGTACTCATTATTATTATTATTATTATTATAAAGATTAAATTAAAATGTATTACTTATTTTTTATAGAAAAACTCTATAATATAATTTTCAAAAAAAATTATGTAATTTGTGAGGATTAATTTACATTAGTTATCATTGAACCTAGCCTTAATTTTCATATAAGTCATAAACCATGAATTTAATTATTTACATCATTCAACTTCAGTTACTAACAAATTACACCACTTATATTAAAATTATTAAATTATTTTAATTGAAACGATTGAGTCACCATTCTCACTTATACGAAAATTGAGGTTAAATTTAATGACTATAATGTAAATTATACCATATTTGACTGTAAAATAAGTGTTTTAGATTCTGAGGGCATATTAATGTTCTAAATTCCAATATGACCACGCAAAATATTACAACACAACATCTTGCAAAGGTCTCTATTTTCTGTTTGTTAGGATATAATTCTTCTTTTTTTTTTTTAACAATGTAAGGATATAATTCTAGCAAATGGTTATTAGTTTGCATATAAACGAGTTGTTTTTTTTTCATATGACAATTTAGTCACTCAAAATAAAATATTGTTATAAGACTTAACCACAAATAAGTGCTCAAACAATGTCTTTTTTTGTAATAGGTACCTAAAATATTCTTTTGTTGAAATATGTGCTTAAAATTTTATTTTTAGCTTGTTTTAAAGTCAACTGAAGCACATATTTCAATAAAAAATGAAACTTTATGCACCTATTCAACCAAAAAATAGTTAGACATCTATTTCAGTCAAAAATAAAATTTTAGGCGTATATTTCAACCAAAAAAATACTTTAGACACCTATTGTAAAAAAGAAACATAGTTGGGCACTTATTTTGTAGTTAAGCCTTACTATAAACAAGTTATTGGGTCATTAAGTATTAGACGAAATAGTGAAGTGATCTGATATAAAAATAATTTTAGTCTTAAAGCTCATACATTCTATTAACATAGTCATAGTTTGAAACAATTTTATAAATTTAACTGTTTATACTTAAAAAGTTTATTAATTTAGTCATTGTTCTTATCATAAATCGCTTGTTCTTCTCCTAAATCATTTGTTTGGTGTAAGACATGAGACGTAGAGGTGGACAAAAAAATTCATATATCTTATAACTAATAATTGAGTGACAAATTTTATTGGCATATAAAGGAAGCCAGATTGCAAAAGCCAGCAGTTTTCTTTAGATTCTCAACTGTTTTTTTAAAGAATATTAAAAAGAAAAAAACCTTTGAGTAAGTTGTGGTGGGGAGGAGAGCAGGAAATATCTAATTCCCACTCCATTTCTTTTCTTACTTTTTTTTTTTTTGCATCATCAGCCAGTCTCCCGACCAACCAAAAGCAAAAGAAAAGAGTGAAAACATATAAAAAAATGAACACCAATTTTTTATATTAAAATTCCATTCATTTAATCTAATGACACCCATGTTCACACACCTGTCTCTTGTTTCTCAACTCTTCCATATGTGCTCTTTTCCTGTTCCCTTGTGTTTTAAGACAACAAATGAACTTTTGGGGTCCATCCATGGCTTGAGTCTCATCTCACTGTGTACTTAAACCTGCAAATCAACTGACCCAGAAATCCCAGATCAAGTTTCCTTGGCTCTGAGCAAAGAGATGAACATGAACCCTTATGGAAGAGTTAAACAAGAGTTCCCAGGAGTTTCAAGCTCATCGTTGGCTGCTGAGATGGCTGCACCTCAGCCAATGGAAGGGCTACACGATGCAGGTCCTCCTCCTTTCCTCACAAAAACATATGATATAATTGAAGATTCCGGCACCAATGAAATCATCTCTTGGAGTAGAGGCAACGACAGCTTCATTGTGTGGGATCCCCAAGCATTTTCCATGTCCCTTTTGCCTAGATTCTTCAAGCACAACAACTTCTCAAGCTTTGTTAGGCAGCTCAATACCTATGTAAGTCCTCTCTCATGTCTCGAATATGTATTATCAGGGACAAACGTGAGATTTTATGTGATTTAGTTTCATTGATTTGATTGTGTAGGGGTTTAGAAAGGTTGATCCAGATAGATGGGAGTTTGCAAATGAAAGGTTTCTCAGAGGGCAAAGGCATTTGCTCAAGAATATTAGGAGGAAAACACAGCAACAACCCCAGGGCTCACAGTGCGGCGGCGGTGGCGGTTTAGACCCTTGTGTTGAAGTTGGGAGATTTGGGGTTGAAGGAGAGATCGCCAGGTTGAAGCGTGACAAGCAAGTTTTAATGGTGGAACTAGTGAAACTCAGACAGCAACAGCACAGCACCAGGACATGTCTGCAAATGATGGAAGAAAGGTTGCAGAAAACCGAGATGAAACAGCAACAGATGATGGGTTTCTTAGCCAAAGCAATGCAGAATCCCAACTTTGTTGAGCAGCTAATACAGAAAAAAGAGAAAGGAAAAGAGCTTGAAGAAGCTATCTGCAGCAAAAGAAGGCGGCGGATTGATAACCAAATGCACAAGCCTGAACCAACTGACCAGGTGTTGGATGATATAAACATTGATGCTTTTGAAGTTTCAGAGTTGGATCAAATTGCAATGGACTTGCAGGGGGTTGAAGAAGATGGAAGCTATAAAAATGAAGGGTTTTGGAATGATTTGTTGAATGATGATATTGAGGAAGAAATACCAGTTTTACAAGTTGATGATGATGATGAAGGTGAAGATGATGTGGATGTTGATGTTTTGGTTGAGCAGCTGGGATTCTTGGGTTCTACTCCTAAGTAGACAACTTGTTAATTGGTGAAGTGAACAAAGACCGAAAATGATGGTGAAACTGTGATTCTGATAGCGGCTGAAGGTGGTTCTAGTCTAGTTTTGAAGATGGTGGGATTGTTTTTTCGGCTGGTAGTCAATTCCAAACTCACTGAGCTCTATCACAACTATTGCAGGTAATTAAGCTTATTGTCATTGAGGGTCTATTTTTTATGTATAACAGGTTCATTTTCTGGCGTCCCTGGCCTTTGGGGTCATAGTAATTGCAAATTACCAAGTGAAGTTTGTAGGTTTGTTTCTTGAAGCTTAGAATTTAAAGCTTGTAGATTTTCATGTTAAGTGAAAGATTGTGTTAATTGGTGTGGAAAAATATTAGCATAATTCATTGGTGGAACTTGGGAATACTTTGTTTTTAGATTGTAACTTTTAATTTCAGAAATAAATATGATCAGAATCCATTATTACAAGTACTAACTCAACTAGAACTAACTATAAAACATACACAAAATTAGATATGACGAGCAGGGCGGATCTTGGTGCGATAATTTGGAGTGCTCAATCAAAATTTTCAATTGTTTTGGAGGTTTAATCAAAATTTTTGAGGATTTTATGAAAATTTCTAAATATTGAGGTCTAATTATTTTTTTTTAAAATAGGAGACTTAGTGAAAGTTTTAGCAATTTAAGGGAACTTAATTAAAAATATTCAAAACAAATAAAAAATTAATAAAAAATTAATAAATTTAAGGAGGCCTAATTAAAATTTCTAAAAAAATTGAGAGAAGTAATTTAAAATTTCCAAAACTTTGGGACTATCAAAGCTCCCCTAAGCTCAACTAAAGATCCGTCTTTATGAACTGTGTCAAAACCCTAATTAATTATAGCATCTTACATCTTAGAATTGTCGTACTTAAATTATTTTGGATCGTTTTAATAGATTATATAACTGTTAATGAAATAGATAATAAAATGTCATTAATTAAAAAAATAGAATCAAGTGGTTTCATTCTTTATAATGTGCACTAAGAGCGTGATGAGGAATGTAGTCAATAGTATAGAGATAGGATATGATTCGCTTATATTATGTAAAACTTATTTAGTTTTACATAAATTCGTAGTTATTGGATAAATAAAATTGATGGATAATATTAAATACTCTTATTTTTTTCTCCTTAAAAATCTCATTATTTTTAACTTTTAATCTTATTCATCAATTTTTCCCATTCATTGGCCATGAATTAATGTAAAACTAGATAAATTTTACATAATGTAAGTCGATTATATCTCATACATATATATATATATCATTTTTGATTTAGTATTTGTACGTACCGACACCAGTGTGTTTCAGTCTATTCTTTAATTATTTTTAAAAATTGTTCATATATATTATATATACATATGAATATATCTTAATTGCATACATAGTTTCAAAAATTATTAAATTTTATACCTTAGTTTCAAAAATTATTAAATTTTATACCTTTATTATATTTTATTTCTTTTTGAAATATAATTCTTTTGTAACATAAAATAGGTCCATACAAAGAAATGATTAAAAGCCAACCAAACAACTAAAGAAATAAAAAATACAAACAAGCATCATTATCGACAATGAAAGATAAACACAAACAACACTACCAAAGTAATATAACATGACGACAATTGACTTTACATAACTCAAGCATGGCATATATGAGGTGATTGCAATCATCTATTACGATAATAGAACCGTATGAGGGTTTGAGTATATCAATTATATAACTAAATAACCATAAACTAAAGGACAATGACAAATCTAATTCTGATAAAAAAAATGTTACAAAAATAAGACCGGATTATAAGAGAAAAAATATTTACCATTTTCATAAGAAAATGGATTGACTTGTATAAATCCTTATCACCTAATTGATTCAATATTTAATCTTATATAAATATAATTGTGCTTATCTTTGTTTCCTCATATCTTCTTAGGTTGTGAGTTCTAAATCTATAAGGAGCATGCCCTTTCTTTCCTTTAGAATCCCTCATTACCCTCTCCTCTTAGTAGGATTAGGATTAGAATTAGGATTTGTCTGCAAATGTTAACTTAATGCATTTTAATATATTTATGAAAAAATACATCTAATATTATAATTTAAAAAGTGTCTACTTTGCTGGATTGCTCCTTTTTTGGCCTCAATTTAACACCGTCACTAGTCACTCCAACGCTCCCGGACTGACCCTGCTGCACCTGCACTTCCTCTATTATTACAGCACCCGTACGATTGCCTTCTTGAATAACAGACCGGACCTCGACTTCTTGAACTGCCTTCCCAACAACCACCGGATTGGACAGACTATAAATATGATTATCCTTCACCTCCCTGCTCGAGCTAGCACCAGGGGTAGGATATCCCCTAGACGTATGGCACCCGGCCGGGAAGCAGGTGAAGCTCCGGATCGCACAACGGCCTTACCCTTCACTCCCCTCTTCCCGATTCCATTGGCCACATTACTCACTTTAGCCAACCTAGCTTGTTCTATCTGAAACTCTTGATGTCTTGTCTCCTCCTCAATGTCCTCCAACACCCTAAACCGCGAGTTTTCAATAGCCCATGTGCCCTCATTCCGTGCCTTCTGTGACACAGGCTCTTTTCACAGTTTTCTACTCCTATGCGGGGCCATACATCTCCGACTCATGACACGGATCATTGACAGACTTAGGACCTTCTTCCGGCCTAGCCTGTGACTCAGACGTACCAAACCATTCCTTGGAATGTCCATAAACCCCACATTTATAGCATATCAAGTTTAGCCTTTCATATTCAATCTCTTGTTCGAAAGAAACTAGATTTTAAAGTCCCAGCTAAGCCGAGCTTAACGGATAGGGTTACCACAACATTGGTTAATCCTGGGAAAATTCAACTAGACAAGGCAAGTGTGGGGCAACAGGTTCCTGTTATTGATTTGGTGGACCAGCAGCCACATGAAATGGAAGTGGGACAACAGCTAGTCATTAATGTGGATGCACAACAACAAGGAGCATCACAACAGGTCACTAGGTTGGAGTTAGATGGAGTGTTGCCTGCCTCTTCGGTCTCGGAGAGTGCAATGCAATTGGCGTAAGTTTTTCCCTCTTCGTGTTTTTTAATGATTAATATAATGTGTTGGAATGTTCAGGGTGTTGCCGTAGGGAAACGCCGGTACACTTCATGGCGCAGCGGAAAAAATATCCGGCTTAATTCACCGGTGATTCATGTACAATGGACGAATTTGGGGTGATAAATGATGAAAAGCATTATCTCAAGTAATCTGGAATTCCGCAACGAGTATAGGAGAATCCAAATCGAATCTGAGTCGTCACAGCAGCGATCCGACCTTTACGCAGTCCACCCGAATAAAACGAATAAATTTTCTCTTCTCTAACTGTTTAGATAGGATTTCGAAAAAGATGGATAAATGGCTGCTAGACCTTATGCCTTTATATAGCATTTAAAAACCTAATTCTAATTAAATTCGGATTCTTTAAAAATACAATATATTTAACAGAATATAATTAAATATGTAGAATCCGATTCTACTTTAATTAGGTTTCTTTTAGATATATATATATATATATATATATACTTTAATAATATTTGATAATTACAATAACTTATCAAATATTAACATATATATATATAAACGAAATTATCTATAATTACAATAATTATAATCAATTTTGGTTTCTCACTAATAACGTGTACAACAAGTTTGTACACATGCTATCTAGTCGATATTTGTTCGTTTCAATCATAGGGTGTGACCCTTGTAGGTTCATGTAACGTTAGCAGTAATATCCAGAACAATTCTAATATTACAAGCAATGAGTGGCATCTAGCAATACATCATTGCTACCTAAGTTACATGAAATCGTGGTTCGATTTAACCTTTTTTCGTGATTAACTTCTTTTATGTATTTCATCATTTTGTCCTCATATCTAGATCGGACACAAGTCATGGATTAGTCACACTTGTATAGTCCATCTAACGTTTCTTGATATCTTGAGTAGACTATTATAAACGAATAATTATGATATCCCATATCAATTTATTCGAGCATGGCCATGCATTTTCTAGTCTTACTCAATCAAGTGGTCTATGATATTACTCATATTATGTAGGAGGGACAAATCCTATCTTTATCAATCATATTTCGCTACATGGATTATGACATATCCACTATCAGTCTTTATAGTGTAGTCAGTTACAACACACGTTTGATCGTATCAAAATATGTCACCCACGATGTTGAAATAATGATGATCTCAAGTTTGAGGATCATACATGTAGTTATCATCATAAGCAATGTCGTGACTGTCACATAATAATCCAAGAAACATGCTCATAGCGGGTCAGTCCAGTATGTTGTTCTCTAACACATACTTATGTATTGATTTTGACATCTCCATGCCAATGACAACATTTTGTCATCAATCAACTACATATTAGTCTTAATACATTATTGTTGTCCAAGCCCACAATAATTCTTGACTAAGGAAATTCAAGAATAACTATATTATTCTAAGGACTTTATTATAATTCAGTTTATTTATAAATACACAGAATAAGACTAAAATAATAATAATGACTTTATATTAATAAACAAGATAAAATAAGTATGTCTTTTATAACCATCTCATGATTGGTCTTTGGGCATACTCCAACAATCTCCCACTAGCACTAAGACCAATCACTCATGTATCTAGTACCAAGAGACTTAGTGTGACGCTCATGCTTCTGCTGTGTTAGAGGCTTTGTCAGTGGATCGGCGATATTGCCATGCGTTGGTACTCTGCATATTTCTACATCCCCTCGATCAATGATTTCACGAATAAGATGGTAACGCCTAAGTATGTGTTTGGATAGTTGGTGAGATCTGGGTTCTTTTGCTTGTTCGATGGCTCCGTTGTTGTCACAAAGTAGATCTATAACATTTGATATGCTAGGCACGACTCCTAGTTCAGATATGAACTTTTTGATCCAAACATCCTCTTTTACAGTATCGCTTGCTGCAATATACTCAACTTCTGTCGTAGAATCTGCTAGTGTATCTTGCTTTGAACTTTTCCAGCTTACAACACCTCCATTAAGGCAAAACACAAAACCCGATTGCGATTGAGAATCATCCTTATCAATTTGAAAGCTTGCATCAGTATAACCTTTTATACTTAGCTCTTCCTCACCTCCATACGTAAAGAATGTATCATTAGTTCTTCTTAAGTACTTAAGGATTTTTTTTACTGCAACCCAATGACCTTCATCGGGATCTACTTGGTATCGACTTGTCATACTTAGTGCATATGATACATCTGGAAGTGTACATAGCATGGCATATATGATAGATCCAATGGCTGAATCATATGGTATCTTACTCATGCGTTTTCTCTCTTGAGGCGTTGAAGGACACATTTTCTTCGAGAGCGAAATGCCATGTCTTATAGGTAAGAATCATCTTTTAGATTCTTCCATACTAAATTTTTTCAGTACTTTGTCTATGTATGTATTTTGACTTAGTCCTAGGCGTCGTCTTGATCTATCACTATAGATCTTGACTCCTAATATGTAGGTTGTTTCACCTAAGTCTTTCATAGAAAAACATTTTCCTAACCAAGTCTTTACAGACTGTAAGGTAGGTATGTCATTTCCTATTATTAGTATGTCATCCACATACAATACCAAGAATGTGACAGTGCTTCCACTAGTTTTCTTGAAAACACATGGTTCATCTTCATTTTTAATAAAACCAAATTCTTTGATTGCCTCATTAAAACGAAGATTCTAACTTCGAGAAGCTTGCTTCAGTCCATAAATGGATCTTTGTAGCTTGTATACCTTTTGGGCATCTTTTGGATTGACAAAACCCTCAAGATGTGTCATGTACACATCCTCATCCAATTTTCCATTAAGGAAAACGGTTTTGACATCCATTTGCCAGATTTCATAATCATAATATGTAGCTATTGCAAGCAATATCTGGATGGATTTAAACATAGCAACAGGGAAAAAAGTTTGATCATAGTCTATACCATGAATTTGGCGAAATCCCTTAGCGACCAATTGCCCTTTATATGTTTGTATATTGCCATCCATGTCGGTTTTCTTTTTGAAAACCCATTTGCACCCTATGAACTTAATTCCTTTGGGTGGGTCAACCAAAGTCCATACTTGGTTTTCTAACATGGAATTCATCTCGGATTTCATGGCTTCTAGCCATTTCTCAAAGTCTGGGCTCTTCACTGCTTTCTGATAAGTCCTAGGCTCATCTTGGTCCATGAGAAGAACATCTTCATGCAATGTGACAAGAAATCCATATCTCTCAGGTGCATTGCTATCTCTCATAGACCTTCGCAGTGGTTGTGTTTCAAGAATGATTGGATGTTCCTCAACTATTTGTGGAACTTGTTGTTGTTCAATCTCTGGTTCAGTGATCTGTGGTTGATGTTGAATTTCCTCAAGTTTAATATTTCTCATACTTTATTTTCTGAAAATAAATTCTCTTTCGAGGAAGACTCATGTTCGAGCAACAAACAATTTGTTCTCGGATGGATTGAAGAAATAATATCCTTTAGTTTCTTTAGGATATCCCATAAAATTACACTTATGAGATTTGAGTTCTATTTTTGTAGACATCTGATGTTCAACATAAACTTCGCATCCCCAATTTTTCATAAAAGACATACTAGGACGCTTCCCAGTCCATATCTCATGTGGTGTCTTTTGAACCGATTTAGACGGAACATGATTTAGTGTGAAAGTAGCTGTTTCTAACGTATGTCCCCCCAAAAAGTTGAAAGATCAGCATGACTCATCATTGACCGAACCATGTCTACCAATGTTTAATTTCTCCTTTCATAGACTCCATTGTGTTGTGGAGTACCTGGAGGTGTAAGTTGTGAGACAATCCCACATCCTTTAAGAAGTTCATCAAACTCTAGGCTTAAGTATTCTCCTCCTCGATCTGATCGAAGAGCTTTGATACTCTTTCCTAGTTGGTTTTGTACTTCATTCTTAAATTCCTTGAACTTTTCAAGGGCTTCAGATTTATGATGCATTAGGTAAACATACCCATATCTATTGAAGTCATCAATGAAAGTAATGAAGTATTGAAACCCTCATCTTGCTTGCGTATTCATCGGTCCACATACATCACTATGTATTAGGCCTACTAAATCACTTGCTTGCTTGTTTTTACGGTCAAACGGTGATTTAGTCATTTTTCCCATTAAGCAGGGTTCACATATATCAAATTTTTGGAAAACAAAAGAATCCCAAAATCTATTTTTATGAAGTTTTGATATGCGTTTCTCACTTATATGACCCAAGCGACAATGCAGAGATAAGTTTGATTAGAGTCGTTTGTTTTTGATCTTTTTGTGTTTATGTTATATATGGAATTATCTTGATCTAAGATATAGAGGCCATTGATTAATTGAGCCGTACCATAAAAACCATTATTGAGGGAAAAGAACAACTATTATTCTTAATAATAATCTCAAAACCAATATTGTCCAAACAAGAAATTGAAATAATGTTTTTAGTCAAATTAGGTACGAAATAACAATCCTCTAAATGTAAAACAAGTCTACTAGGTAGTGACAAAATATATGTTCTTATAGCCAATGCAACAACTTTTGCTCCATTTCCCACTCGTAGGTCCACGTCTCTTTTTGCCAATTTTCTACTCATTTTTAGTCCTTGTACAGAAGTACAAATGTGTGAACCACAACCAATATCTAATACCTAAGAAGTAGATGTTGATATATTAATATCAATAACATAAATACCTGATCCGGACTGTCCATTTTCTCTTGCCTTCTTGATGTCCTCAAGATAGACATGACAGTTTCTCTTCCAATGTTCAGCATTGTTGCAATGGAAACACTTTCCTTCTTTTACAATTCCTCCTTTGGGTTTCAATGCAACCTTTCCTTTGTTGGGCTTTGGCTTTGGCTTGTTGTTGGGCTTTCCTTTTCTGTTATCCTTTCGGACCATCAGAATAGGTTTGCAACCAACCTTTTTCATGTTGTTCTATGTTGTTCTTAATAGATCAAGCAACTGGGGCAACGATTTGTTAATTTCATTCATATTGAAATTAAGAACAAATTGATTACAATTATTCGGCAATGATTGCAGGATAACATTAGTAGCCAATTCAACACTTAGAGGGAAGCCCAACTTTTCCAGGGTCTAAATATACCCTATCATTTTGAGAACATGAGTTCCTATTAGAGTTCCCTCAACCATCTTGCATCGAAACAAAGCTTTAGAGGTCCTATACCTCTCTTGACGAGCTTTCCCCTCATATAATTCCTTGAGATTTTTAACCATCTCATAGGGAACCATGTCCTTATGTTGCTTCTGATGCTCAGGGGTCATGGTCGTACGCATCAAACAACCGACATCTACCATGACACTTGAGTATTTTTCAAAGGCTTCCAATCTTTAGATGCATCATCTGCTGGCTTTTTAGGGACAGGTTCTTCGATGACTATTAGTTTCCGTTCTTGTTTGAGAACAATCTTCAAATTGTGGAGCCAGTTAAGGAAGTTCAAGCCATTTAATTTGTCTTTCTCAAGGATGGATCGCAATGATAATGTGTTTGCCATAAATCTACAATGATAAAATATGTTTTTATAAGTAACTATTTATCATGTTTATAAAGTAATATCATTCCCACAATTAAAAACCCTCAAAATTGAAAAACTTGCTAAAAGTATTTCTAGTGGGTAAGGATCCATATTTCATTTCATTCTAAGTCAGCTTTGGCTTTACTCATTGAATTCAATTATTTAGGTAGGCAACACTTGCTAATTACATCTCATGTAATTCCTATATTTGACGAACAACTATTTTTCCAAAACAAAAGTTCATATGGTCTAATAGAAAGAACAATAATGAATAGTGCACCAGGTAGGTAACTTATGAAAGATATGTGGTGTACTGGGCACGATTAAATACCAAGTCTTTCAAAGAACCAATCCTAGACATGCACTTTCGTATTGTTTTTCAATCACCAAAGTTCTTGAACAATCATTAGTCTTTAGGTTTCTAATCTTATTAGAACAACCTAGTTTAACCAATATTACTACTAGTGAATATCACTTACTTATTCTTCACGTATAACCAAGATAGATCTAAGTATTTTGCTTTGGAAAAACCTACATAGTACCAATCGAGGTTTTAACGATGGCTAATATTGGATGACAAATTTTAATTAAATATAGAGGGTTTTTGTTATATTAATCTCACCGTTCTATTATGATCTAATAGTTACCATCATGCTAAAAAACATACATTGTATCACATACATGTAAAAGCAATAAATATAAATGCAATGGTTATATCCCTTAAAACTAAGGTGGCCCATCCCAAGCCAATGGGAGAACCAAAATACTAAAGATAGAACTTGCTTCTTAAGCATCTAATCCACCTTGATTGGGGCATCATTCTGCTCCTTTGGTCCACGTTTTTCTCCGCAAATATTTTAATTTTTCAAAAACTCGTTTTACATATGAGGGAGTAAGATGAGAAGAGAATTACAATAGAAGAAAGAAAGGCACATCACGCAAGCCGTATTTATATAAAACCAAAGTAAATAGGTTATTGAGCTATAACCATGCATTTCAAATACCGCGCATATCAAACATAACAATGACGCGGTTTATTATTGAGGTCTTATGAGATTGTCCCTACGCAGGGGTCAAGGGGCGAAGCCCCTTGCGGGGGTTTAAGGGGGAAGAGCCCCCTTACTGGGTCAAGAGGCGGAGTCCCTTAAAGATTATCATCTTAATTGTTCTATAAAAACCTCACGATTTGGTAACTTTTATCAACATTATCGTGTTTTTAGGATTTTAAAATCCACGAGGTTTTTACTTGAACAACTCTTTGTTACTTTCCCCGCACGTGATCCATAGACTAACTATTAGTCTAAAATATAATTATCACTCACGTATGTTAACGCTTAACATCTGAAACCCAAACAAAATTGTGAATAACTCTTTAGTCACTCGGAACAATCAATTTAATTTATTCAGATTAGGCGTGAATCGATCTAAAGCATGAAAATATCATATATTTGTCAAAAAGAGAATAAAACCTAATCTAATAACATGCATCTCATACAAAAGTATCATTCAAGTATTTAAGTCTGAATTCGTATCGTACAAGTGGCTCTAATACCACTGTAGGGAAACGTCAGTACACCCCATGGCGCAACAGAAAAATTATCCGACGTAATCCACTAGTGTTCCGTGTACAAAGGACGAATTCGGGATTATAAAGAATGAAAAATATTACCTCAAATAATCTAGAATTCCGCAACGAGTATAGGAGAATCCAAATCGAATCTGAGTCGTCACAGCAGCGTTCTGACCTCTACGCAGTCCACCCGAATAAAACGAACAAATTTTCTCTTCTCTAACTGTTTAGAGAGAATTTCAAAAAAGAGGGATAAATGACTGCTAGACCTTATGCCTTTATATATCATTTAAAAACCTAATTCTAATTAAATTCGGATTCTTTAAAAATACAATATATTTAACCGAATATAATTAAATATGTAGAATCTGATTCTACTTTAATTAGGTTTCTTTTATATATATATACTTTAATAATATTTGATAATTACAATAACTTATCAAATATTAACATACATACATATATAAACAAAATTATCCATAATTACAATAATTATAATTAATTTCGGTTTCTCACTAATTACGTGTACAACAAATTTGTACACATGTTATCTAGTCGATATTTATTCGTTTCAATCATAGGGTGTGACACTTTTAGGTTCATGTAACGTAGTAGTAATATCCAGAACAATTCTAATATTACAAGCAATGAGTGGCATCTAGCAATACATCATTGCTACCTAAGTTACATGAAATCGTGGTTCAATTTAACCTTTTTCGTGATTAACTTCTTTTATGTATTTCATTATTTTGTCCTCATTCTAGATCAGACACAAGTCATGGATTAGCCACACTTGTATAGTCTATCTAATGTTTCTTGATATCTTGGGTAGACTATTATAAACGAATAACTATGATATCCCATATCAATTTATTCGAGCATGGCCATGCATTTTCTAGTCTCACTCAATCAAGTGGCCTATATATTACTCCTATTATGTAGGAGGGACAAATCTTATCTTGATCAACCATATTTTGCTACATGGATTCTGACATATCCAATATCAGTCTTTATAGTGTAGTCAGTTACGACACACGCTTGACAGTATCAAAATATGTCACTCACGATGTTGAAATAATGATGATCTCAAGTCTGAAGATCATACATGTAGTTATCATCATAAGTAATGTTGTGACTGTCACATAATAATCCAAGAAACATGCTCATAGCGGGTCAGTCCAGTTTATTGTTCCCTAACACATACTTATGTATTGATTTTGACATCTCCATGTCAATGACAACACTTTGTCATCAATCAACTACATATTAGTCTTAATGCATTATTGTTGTCCAATCCCACAATAATTCTTGACTAAGTATATTTAAGAATAACTATATTATTCTAAGGACTTTATTATAATTCAATTTATTTATAGATACACAGAATAAAACTGAAATAATAATAATGGTTTTATATATAAACAAGATAAAATAAGTATGACTTTTACAACCATCTCATGATTGGTCTTTGGGCATACTGCAACAGTTGCAAGCCATCATTTTTACAGACATTTCAGGAATTTTGTTCGACTGAACGATATGCAAGTAACAACATCGTTTAAGCCTCATATAAGTGGAGTAAGGGCTGATAAAGTGTTGTCTCGACTCAGCTTTCCAAAATCTTACTGTGTTGAGGCACATGGTTTTAGTGGGGGTATTTGGCTTTTTTGGAAGGATTCGGTCTCGGTTCTTGTTAAAAGAATATCCAACCAATTTATACATTGTCGCATTGAGAGTTCAAAGATGTCTTCGCCTGGTTTTATCAAGATATGCCAGGATTGGATACAAATATAGTGGTACACAAGTTATCCATAAGGCCTGAATGCAAACTGGTTCAACAGAAGCTTAAAAGATTGAAACCAAAGATGGTACTAAAGATCAAATAAGAGGTACAAAAGCATATTGAGGCTGTATTCCTTCAGGTGGCAAGTTATCCAGAGTGGGTAGCCAATATAGTTTCAGTATCGAAGAAAAATGGAAAAGTACACATGTGTGTGGACTATAGATATTTGAATAGAGTAAGTCTAAAGGATAACATTCCTTTGCCCCATATTTTCATTTTGGTTAACAATACATCAGGACATTCATGGTTCTCCTTCATGGATGGCTTCTCAGGATACAATCAAAAAAAGATGAATGCAGAGGATATGAAAAAGATGATATTCATAACCTTGTGGGGCACGTATTGCTACAAGGTGATGCCTTTTAGACTAAAGAATGCAGGGGTAACATATCAGCGAGAATATCCAACCAATTTTTACATTGTCGCATTGAGATTTATTACTGATAACAGATCTTTGAATCTGGTATTGTAGATGCATCCTTGAATAGTACATTATTGGTTCTAATTTCGAAGGTAGAGAATCCGTCATTCATATCTCAATTTTGGCCTATCAGCCTATGTAATGTCTTATATAAGATGGTAATGAAGATTGTTGTTGATCGGTTAAAACCATTTTTCCATCTTGGATAGCTGGAAATTAGATAAGTTTTTTCCCAGGAAGGCTTATTACTGATAACATCATTATAGCACAAGAGGTTATACATTCGATGCGAAAGAAGAAGGGCATGGTAGGTTGGATGGCCTTGAAAATTGATCTGGAAAAGGCCTACGATAGACTTAAGTGGATTTTTATTTATAATACGCTTTAAGATTTAGGAGTTCTGAGCAAGTTGATCGGTTTAACTCAAGTATTTTTCTTTGAGAATGTGACAAGTGGTTTGCGTGAAAATATTTATCGTACTTTTGGGTTTGTGGAAACTTGCGATTTAGGTATATACATCGGTGTACCTATTATTCATGGTAGAGTTACAAGATCTATACATGGATACATTGTATAGAAGATTATGGGTAAACTAATGAGTTGGAAAGCTAAGAATCTTTCCCTTACTAGCCGCATTACGTTGGTTAAATCAATACTTTCAGCTATTCCAGCATATACTATGCAGACGGTTTTACTTTTAAAGGGGATTTGTATGGAGATTGAAAGCTTAATCTTTAATTTTCTTTAGGGTGGAATGAATGACAAAAGAATGATACCCTTAGTTAAATGGGAGGATGCTTGTAAACCTCCCAATGAAGGTGGGCTTGGAATCCGACAAGTATATGCTCAAAATAAAGAATTTCTTACGAAGGTTGCTTTTGCATTACTTTCTTGACTGAAGCATCTTTGGGTTCAGGTTCTTCCTACAAAATATAATTGGTCAACTAAGATTCTCGTGTCGATTCATCGTCAAGGTGGCTCTCATCTTTGGAATGGATTGGCCACAATTTGGAATGAGGTGTGGAATGGCGTTACCTGGAGTATTGGGAATAGTGCTAATGTTCAATTTTGGCTCGATCCATGGGTTAGAATATTTATATTCATGATTGAACATGTGATCGGTTTGAGCTTAGCGCGTGACACTTCTATCTCTATAGCGGGCATGGTTACGACAGAAGGTGAGTGGAATTGGTCTAAATGCAAAGAGGCATTATCGGTTAGTATGCTTCTTCATATAATGGCTATTAAGCATCCCTTAAGTTTAGTTGTTGATGGAATCCCTAGCTGGAGATGGGATCCCTTAAGGTCATTCTCGGTGTGTTCGGCCTATACTACCCGTATAGTTCCTTCAAATGAGGGACTGAATAATGGTTGGATTTTGATCTTGCGTTTTCCAGGTTCGCCCAAGGTTAAGTACTTTTTATGGATAGTGTTGTAACACCCCGAAAATCGGTCTAGTCGAAATTGGGTTTCGGCGATCGAAAACCCTACACCAGAAAGGTTTAAATATTGTATTGACCTTGGTGTGTGGTCAATTGCTTTGATATTAGACTCTAAATGAGTCAATTATCTGATTAAGGACCTTATTGAATTTATTGAAAAAATTTTAGTGAATAAATTGTGAAAGTTAGAAGTTTAGAAGTAAAAGTATAATATATTAAAAGTCGAAAGACTAACCTTGCGATTAGCCCTTCCCAAGCTTAATTATCCACTACGTGGAATGTTCAGAATACTTTCCTTCACTTTAAGGAAAGCTTTGGGGGTATTAAGCAATTAAAAAGAAAGATGAAAAGAAAAAAAGCTTACCGAATTACAAACTTCAAGCAAGCACCTCACCTTCTCCTATCAAACATACACCTCCATTGGAGGATAATTCAAGCTTTGATTTTGTCAAGTTTTCTTATCCTAAATTATAGCTATCGATCGGCTCAAGAGCAACAAGAGGAGGAATCGACAAAATCCACCAGAACCGATCAATCGAAAGAAAAAAGAGAATTACCATCCGAGAGCTGTAGGAGCTTTAGAAATCAATGTGAGTGTAGTCGGAGTCTCGGGATTAAGCTAGGAGCTTTCCCAATTTCATTGTTATTGAATTTTGTATAACTAACCTTTTTTGTTAAAGGATATTGCATCGAATCTCTTTGGAGGCATCATTGGTAAGCTTTGGTAAGCTATTACATTGAAATAATGTTTATAGAAACATTGCCATTTCCATTGTCATCATCGAAGCATTGAATTATAGAATATTGACCATTGGATATTGATAGTGTTATTGTCATAGACATTGGAAATTGTTGTAGGCATTGTATAGTCATTGATATTGGTATTGCCATTGCTATCGAATGCCGATAACATTATTGTTATTGTCATTGAAACATTGATATTGAAACATTGATCATTGATATTGACATTGGAACATAGACCATTGGCATTGATATTGAAATATTGATCATCGGTGTTGCTATTGTAATATTGACATTGATATCGTAATTAAACCTTGGATTCGAAAGGACATTGGATACAAATGGCATGCCATAGAATTCATAAGCTCATTGGTACGAGTGGACTACAGTCCATGGGCTACGACCTTTATCGTGGCGAGGCGGATGGATGATTGTGATATTGATCATTTGGTGAGGCATAGGAATTCACGTATCCACTATCTTATTTTGATTCAAAGAAACACCGTTGATAAATATCAAACACGTCATTGATATTGTCATAGAATTGATATTGTCCTAGCATTGACATTGTCATAGTATTGATACTGTCATAGTATTGACATTGTCATAGCTTTGATATAACTATAGTATTGTTATCAACCTAGCATGATTTGAATTGCGTACCATCATATTTATTATTGTCCATGACTACCTCACTAAGCAAAGTATGCTTAATGCATTTCAGGTTATAACGATCATTGCTTCGAGATCGGTGTTCATTGGAAGTTTTGGCAAGTCAAGGCTAAAGTAATGTATATCGTCCCTACAAACTCCTAGTATGGTGGAAAAGTAGTTGGACTAGTCACTTTTAGCCATTTTGATGTGTATATGCTGTACATGGTTTGTAATAGTGCTAAAGACCCTAATTGGTATTTTGAAATTGGCTAAAAGTGGTTAAAAATGCATATTTGGCCTAAAGAGGTAAAAACATAGTAAATAGATTCATATAGCTATGAAATTTGGCATGCTAGTAGACTATAGTGTTATAAACTTGCCTGCAAAATTCCATGAGATTTGGATATCGTTTGATGGGTCAAATTGGATAAATACCAAACTAAATTTGTTATTACAGAGTGGGGCGTATCGGTACAGGTGATGGTGTATCGATACAGCTATGCATATTTGGACCAACTCAAAGCTGGTCAACATGGTATATCGATGCGGACTTTAGCGTATCGGTACGAAAATTCAACACTGGAGTTGGTTGTAAAAATTGAATCGATACTGCTCATAAACGTATCGAAATAGATGAACTCGTACTGATACGGCCAAGGCGGTATCGATACGGGTTTTGGTCATTGGGATCTAATAATTCATAAAATATGCATGGCGTACCGATACAACCACTTCGAGTATCGGTACAGTGACAGGTATTCCTGTTAATAGCATGATAAATATTCTAAAAAGTTGTATATTGGTCACTGATTGTTAATTGGCTTAATTGGATGGGCAACCGATCTCTGATTGACATGAAAATTTGTATGATCACTAATTATAGGATAAATTTCACTATGGTATAGTTACTTTCAGTATAGGACCCATAATTTACTAAATTTTTAGATTATTCCCTAAAACTTGTAAAGGTTCAAAATTGGTTCTAAATTCTAGATTAATGAGTTATATTGAATCACTACTTCACTCTATAGACTTAGTATCGTCTTAAGACATCGAATCAAATATTGTATGGATTTTAGTTCATTAGATCATTAAAAAAGATTAAATTATTGTTCCAATCATCGTATTAATCACTAGTGACATACTCCGACTCGATTCTCGACCAGGCTGGGAAGGGGGTGTTACAAGTGTATTGGGATCGACTTCTCACAAATGGGGAGAGAGCGCACGGACATTTAACGGATGATGCTAACTATACAGGTTGTGGTGAATCTATGGAATCTTCGATCCATGTTCTACGGGACTGTCCAATGGCTACTGCAATCTGGTCGTCACTTATTAAACCTAAATGTTTAGTTGAGTTTTGTAATCTTAACCTACGTGACTGGGTTAGAATGAATCTAGCCAGCGCTTGTAAATTCCGAAGGAGTGTCGCACACTAGAGCGTGATGTTTGGGTATGTTACGTGGCAGATCTTGTTACAACGTAATGCAAGAATTTTCGACTCGGATCGTGTACATCAGGAGTCGCTGCTGGTTCAGTGTAATCGCCTGGTTATGGAGGTTGTGTCGGCCCAAGTTAGGACTGTATCTGTTGGTTCTGGTGTTGGTCCTTATCAAAGAGACGTCCTCATCGTTGGTCCCCTCCCCAAGTAGGATAGGTTAATGCAATACAGATGGTTCATTTCGGTCTGATATTGGAGGAGCTACGCGTGGAGGAGTGTTGCGAAACAATAATGGTGTATGGATCGTTGGTTTTTCAAGGAACATCGGTATGTGTTCGATCATTGAGGCATAGCTATGGGGTGTTTATGGAAGTTTATGTCTTTCTTTAGAGCTTGGTCTTAGCCAATTTTTAGTTGAGTCGAATTGCGCGAGTGCTATTTCTGCTATAAAAGATCGATCCCCTTCCCAATGTAGTATTTCCCTTCTCCATCACATTTGGGATTTGCTCCACCAACACTGGGTGGTTATGTTAACAACGGTCTCACGTGAAAGCAACAAGGTGGCAGACAACTTAGCTCGTTTAGCATGGAAGCTTCCGCTTGGGTTGCATGAATTTGTTGAGCTATCGAATGTGGTTCGAAGTTTGGTTCAGTTGGATATTCCTGATGACCACTAAGTTGTTTTGGTGATTTCTCTCGGATGTAATTGTAAATATTACCAGGGCACTATTTTTCCTCCATTTAGGTTTAGGGAGGTTTTTTAACGAGACTTGTGGTAATATTCCATCTTTTAATCAAAAAAAGTGTCTACCTTCCTTACCAAACCTTATTTAAATCATTAATATGAATTTTTATTTCTTTTAGGTAGGAATTAATTAACTAATGGGGTGGGAAGTAGAAATTAGTAGAAAGTACGGTCAATTTATTCAATTGCCGAGAATGTTAAGTTTGTATCTAACGTCGTTTCAGCTACACAAGCTGAAAATATGATTCAAGAGGGTTGTCAAGCTTATATAGCAATTGTGATGAATACGAATATCAAAGGGGTTCGAGTGCAGAACATTCGAACTGTGTGTGAGTTTTCGGAGGTGTTTTCAAAAGAGTTGTCGGGTTTACGTCGGATAGGGAGGTGGAGTTCGATATTGAGATGTACTCGGGAACGACTCTGGTGTCCATTGCTCTGTATCGTATGGCACTAAAAGAGTTAAAGGCTCAGCTCCAAGAGTTGTTGGATCAAGGGTTCATTCGACCTAGTGTTATCCCTTGGGGTGCACCGGTTCTTTTTGTGAAAAAAAATAATGGGACAATGCGAATGTGTATTGATTACCAGCAATTGAATAAATTGACGGTTAAAAACAAGTATACATTGCCTCGGATAGATGACTTGTTTGATCAATTTCATGGTAAGGAAGGTAGACCTAGTGTTAATATGAATTTTTATCAACATTCCTAAATTATATTAACTGAAAATGAAATTATGTTGGCCATGTTTGGTAAACAACTTTTTGAGCTAAAATTAGAGGTTTGAAGTAGTTTTAGAGGTTTGACTAGTCAAATCCGCTAATGTAGATTTTTGGTAAATAACATATTGTAATAGCGGATTTGGGTGAAACCTAATTTCAAAAAAGCTCCTTTTAGGAGCTTTTTAAGTTAGAGATTTGAATAAAATACTAATAAAGACTATTTTATCCTTTATAATTATATTTTTTTCTAAATAATATAAATTTGTATAACTAATAAAATTTTAAAAAATTAATTTCTTAAATAAGAAATTATTTTTTTGATCGGTAAGTACGTATGATTTTATTGAAAATAAGAAATTAATATATAGATTGATGTATACATTTAAATTTAATAATTATTAAAATTATATAAAAGAGAGAATTTCACAAATAAAAATAATATATACATAATTCATGCTTAGTAATGATATTAAAAAAATAATTTTTACAATCTAATTAATATTAATAGATACAAAATATTAATAATTAATAAATTATTCAAACAATTATTGAATATAATCATATCCTTATATGTCATTTTGTTTGTTCAAATAATCAAACGTTATTTGTTAATTTTACCAAACACTTCTATAGAATCAGCTAATGCAATCCGCTATTCAAATCAGCTAATGCTATCAGCTAATGTAATTCGTTATCAGCTATTAGATATCCACTAATTGCCAAACATGACCATTGTTTTATTATATCTTTTAAATTTTGATTTAAAAGTAAAATTTAAATATAATAATTTTTCTAAAAATCCATCATGAAATAAAAAATAATAATAGTTATTTTAGAACATATAATTTTGGTACAATACCTATACTACCCAGACCTCTCACCATAAATAAAACGATATTAAATACTTAAGCATGCTCGATCTCATTCCTCTCGTATATTGTACTGATAATAATACTAATTAAACTAAACTCAAACACCTATTACTTCCTATATTATATAATGATAAAAAGTACATGTAACGGTGAAATTAGAATCAATGCACTACAAACAAACCATTTACTAAATTAGCTATAGTTATTTTCTTTTTTCACAATTGAGTTTACTTCGATTAATTCATGACATAAACTGATGATTCGGTAAGATTTGGGCTTAATAGTAAAAAAGGTGTCGAACTTATATCCTTTTTTCAGTTTTGTGCCTAACGTTTTTTCGGGCCACTTTGGTGTCTAATGTTTAATTCCGTAACTCAAATTGGGGTTTTCCATATTGGACGTTAAAAATTTTTCGTTATCCGATTAAAACACGACATATGGCATATTCTGGTATTTTCTTTAATTTTTATTTTTCTAAAAATAAAAAAAATCTTTAATTTTATAAAAAAAAACAAAAAATCTTTAATTTCTCTAAAACCCCAAACTCAAACTTTAGATCCCTAAATTTTCCCCTCCCACCACCGATTCGAACACTACCAGCCACCTTTGCCTTCGTCGGCCCCCCACGACTAAAAACCTTATGATCCCATCGTCAAAAACCGGCGAATGAACCGTCGATTGCTTTGTCGACAAACATTTAAAAATGAAGAAAAAAATAGAGCGATTGGGCTTCTAACCGATGGCTAAAGGGTGGGGATATTGAACGGTGAGGTACTTGACACTTGGGTGGTGAACGGTGAACTGCCGGCGTGTGGGGGATGCCGGACGATGAGGGAGATGTGATTTGAGGGTTTGTTTGAAAGAAATTAAAACTTTGGGGTTTTGAAAGAAATACATAATTTAAAAGTAATTTAAAAAATAAATAAATAAATAAAATAGGTCGTGTATCATGTTATAATTGGTTAATGGAAAATTTTTAACGGCCGTTGACGAAAAAACTCAATTTGAGTTACGGAATGAAAAGTTAGGCATCAAAGTGTCCCGAAAAAAACGTTAAACACCAAACTGAAAAAAAAGGTATAGGTTGGACACTTTTTTGACTATTAAGCCTGAGATTTATAACATTGGATGAAAAAACATAGACAAATATAATGAATTTGGTCGACATCGATTAATTCATGACATTAACTGATAATTCAATAAGATTTATAATAGTAGGTAAAAAAAAGATAGATTTAGTGAATTTGGGTGCGTCCATAGTATAGTATAAATGATCATTATTATTTTTTAAAGCAAATATTTTATTAATGAAAAGACCCACCTAGGTAAAATTCAGAAAGAACTTCGAAACTCATAAAAAACAAATTACACGATATACTTGGGATTTAAGCTAGAAACACTGCATGAACCGTGAACGCATTATGTGAGTTAATGTAGGCAAGTCAGTGACCAGCAACCGAGCCGACCTCAACGTATACGCACCTTACAAACAAATTTATTATAGAGACAATAATTTTTAGCGTAGATTCGAATATTTATAAAATTTATAAACTGGCTTAACAAATTTACTGACATATCCCTAATTATTACATGGGACATGCATGTGCATTTACGTCTGGATCGGCTAATACATCCCCCTCTGTCTATTTTGATGGGCAAAGGGCCCAGGCAAAAAAGCTTGGATCATGAACTCCACGAAGCCTGAGCAAGAAACTTGAATGAACACACGCATGCAACGATGGATCGAGAGAAAATTTGAAACTCATATTTAATTTATAAGTATTTTTAAAAAATTATATATTTTTATTAATTTTTTTAATAAATTTATTTTTCTTAACATAAATTTCTACGCCACCTATAGACATGGTTGCCACCCCACCGCAAGAATCGAGTTGGTTCACATTCAATACTCCTCTCCTGTCTGTTCAATGGATAAGATTGCACGTGCTTCTTGCAGTTTCACACCAGCGGTAATATATTGTCTTTACGTCAATAAAATATATATTAGCGGTGGCAGTTGCCCTCTAAAAAATGTTAAATTTATATGTGATTTAAAAATATTTTTAAAAAAATTATATATTTTTATTAAAAAAATATTTTTATTTTTAAAATTTTATAAATTTATACCTTTTTAAATTTTAATATGTTCATACACCCTAACATAAAATCATGTGTCCATCCTTAATTGTATGCACATAACGTAAGATTTTGGATTATATATTGTGTATTGAATGTGTTCTGTTTCTCTGTTTAAAGCTTTAATCTGATACGAAATCGAATTTTGTATTATTACATAACATTAAAAGATCTTCAAACGGTGGACAAATTGTAGTTTAATTTTGCTTCGTGTAAAAGATAATCCATTCCAACTTTTGATTGTAATGGGATGGCAAATTAAAGATTTGATCTTCATTAACCTCTAAGAAATAAACAAAAAACATGACACAAAATGTAAATTTTCTCATAGTTGAGTGACTGACATATAAATTTATCAAAAAACTTAATCTTCAGACTATATAATTTGATTGTTACGTCAATTAATTGAGTGACTTAATTATTACTTTTAAATATGATAATTTAATTGTAAACTTGCTAATAATAGAGTGGCTTATGGCGTAATTTACTTTTATATTAAAATCGAGTTAATAAATGGATATTAAATTAATAGAAAAACTTCAATACACAGTCCGTGTAAACTAAAGTTTACACGGTCCTTTTAATTTTATGGGTTAGGATTGTAGTTTAGGGTTTAAATGTTTTAGATTAGTGTTTAAAATTCAGGGTTTAGGGTGTTAGAGTTAGGGTTTAGGGCAGTGGCGGATCTAGAATTTTTTAAAGGGTAGGCACAAATCATAAAATTTAAGGACTAATTCATAAAAAATTTTAAAAAATAAAAATAAATGTGTAAACTTTGAAAAGTTCAGAGTAGGCACGGGCCCACCCAATATAACATGTAGATCCGCCAGTAATTTAGGGTGTTATGATTAAGAATTTAGGATTTATATTTTGTAAGAAAAAAATATAGGCTTGTGTAAATAAATTTTACACGGATTGTGTAATAAAGTTTTACCCTTAAATTAATCTCAGTTAATCGATTAATTAAAAATGTTCGGACTATTATCGGTGCAAATAATTAAATATCTTGGTTATTGATTGATGTAACAATAAATTCAAAGAATAATGAACTGTTATGCAACACGAATTTGAATTTAAGGTGGCAAACCAACAGTTATTTTCACACAGTTTTTGAAGGTAAAAAAACGAATTTTAGCTATTATTTAAACGTTTAATTGAGCTGGTGTCGTCGTTTATTTGAGTATGAATTCTGTTAATAATATATTAAAAAGTTATTTTTAATTATTATCGGTCTCAATACATTTAATTTTTTTAATTTTACAACTATTTTTATATTTTTAATATAATATCTTAATTATAAGAATTTATGGCATATTTTTATTTTATGAATATCTCTATTTAATATAGTTATATTTTTAAATTTTCATAATTTTTCATAACAAATGTTTATTTTATTTTTATTAAAAATATATATATATGCTTGGAAAGTTGAGCCAAATTTAAATTAGGCATCTCATCTACATTTCAAGGGTGGGTTGGATTGGTTTGGTTTCAAATTCATTTTTCATGGTGTAAAAGACACTAAACTCATAAAATGTTCATAATATTCCATTTCAAATTTAAAACCTACATGAAGGTGCATTCTAGACCTATTAGCATCAAGTTTGGTACAAAACCTACCACTTCAATTAACAAAACATTCCCAAAGATTCAACCTTTTGTTTTCCACTTTGCTATTGATTTCCTTGAGGTAGCTTTGGTCAAAAACCATAAATCCTACAAAACTTTTGATGGATAAGCCTAACTACATAAAGGTTGTTTTCTCCTCTCATTTTTTGAGATGGATAGAACACCTACATTTTAGCCCCATCAATCTTAATTTTTTTAAAACAAATTTTACTTAGGGGAGGAGAATCGGAGATTGCTCCTACTGAGACTATAACCCAAGACTTAAGGAAAGAGATTGGATGTCAACATGAGTTTTTAAACATCTGTTCTAGGTTGTGTTGACAATCAATCAAGCTTAATTTAAAATTTAGAGTTACTAAAATAGATCATTTTTATAAAAGCGACCCCAATTCAACTTGTTTTATTCACAACACCAAAATTTGAACCCCCGATATTGCTTAAGGGATCTGATGCTTTATCTCACTAGACCAGCTAATTATTGGTAAAATATACCAAAGTTAACTATTTTAAAACGTTGTTGAAGAGGACAAACAAAATCATTTTGTCCTTCCTAGTAATAAAAAGGTAAGTAGTTGCCATCAAACAAGCATATTGAAGCATATCCAAAAGTTTGAAGTGCCAATAGGGTTTCATTCCCTCAATAGTGTGTAGAAAGCAACCCGGCCAAGGCCAGCCTCAAAGGGTTATATAATGACATACCCACCGACACAAGCCCAAGTATCAATCTTTTGAACTTATCCATTTCCCCTTCGTAATTATCCACAAAGCTTTGTCTCTCTCTCAAATTTTTCTTTCTGTTTACTACTTAAACCAATATCGTTAATTATTTAATCTTTCTTCTTCTTTTTATTGTTATTGCTTCTCTTAGTCATGAATTAAACAATTTAAAGAAAAATTACCTAAGAACCTTCTCATTGAGGATTCACTTTCAATAAAATGCAATAACAATGAGATTTTTTATAAGAAAAAATACAACATTTAATTTTAAAACTTGATATCATTTTTTTTAATTCGACTTCTAATTTTTTGTCCACGTTACTACATAAATTTTAGTTTACGGTTCGTTTAATGACATGACACTATAAATAATGTCACGTCATTAAAAATTTAAAACATGAAGAAAAAATAATTAATTTAAGGACAACGGTGGATAAACAAGTTTATGGACTAATTTTTTTGTCCTTTATAATTATATTCAAATAGTCTATTTATTTATCTATTTATTTATATTAGAATGATTGATTCATTTATTTATGAATAATATCGTTAAACTTTGTCAGTATAATTAACTACTTTAGTTTGGATATTCTTTTCGATTTTTTTAATTTAATGAATGTAATTGTTTTACAATATTTCAATTATCCAAACCTTTTTTATTTATAATTAAGAATAAATGAATTTAAATACGTTAGAATTTATGTTCATTTGTATTACTATTATAATCAAGATATTAAATGAACTGGAAGTTTAATCAATTAACTAACAAACAGTTAGTTTAATGGGATGAGACATTAGATTAATTTAAATTTTAACGTTATAAATAGAAAAAATAAAATTAAAAAAATCATTCTTAATTATAAATTTTAATTTAAATAAATTAACCAATGAATCAAATATCAATAATTAAATGAAAATGTTGATTTGTTTGGAAGTCGGACTACATTAGATATTTCTATGGGCAAAAAAAGATGGCGCACCTTTCCACACGTTTGAGCATTGAATTTTCATTAGGACAAAAAATAAAGTCAAAGGAGACTTATAGATCTCATAAACTCCATAAAACAAGTGGTACACCCTAATTGCTGCCACGTCCAGTTCCAACATATAAATTACTTCTCAGTTAATTGGAAATAAAATAAGGTAAAATACTTAACTCGTCATTCAACTTTGCTATATGATATATTTTGGTCATTGAACTTTTAAAATGCTCAATTTACACATTAAATTTTACTTTCTGACATATTTTGATCATTTTGAATTATTTTATTAATATTTTGGTATGAGATGACATATTTTATTATTATTAAATATAAAATAATTTAAAATAAAAAATAAATTATTGGATAAATTACACAAACCATCACTGAACTTTGTTCTTTGACTTATTTTGGTCGCTAAACTTCAAAATGGACCAATTTACTCACTAAACTTTTTACATTGACCTATTTTGATTACTCCACCGTTAATATATTAAAACTATTATGACGTGTCATAAATAAATAATACAATATTAATATTTCTCTCTCCCTAAAACTCCTTTAAACCTTTTTTATTTTTATATTTTATATTGTCTATAAAAACAAATAAAAATATCCCCTAAAAGCTTAATAGTAACAACTGCCTCTAAACTCTAAAAAACACCACTGTTTGGAGCTTTTTTCAATTAAACATCATTGCTAAAAGCTTTTCATTTCTATTACTTCAATGACCCAAAACAATGTTTGTTGAACTAACCTACTTCTTGGTTGAAGACTGTAAAAACTCCTCGTAACCCATTTTTAAACCTGTTATAGCATAGCTCGTTGTGTTGCATTATACTCAATTTTTGCAACTCCATAATGGCATTAATAGATTAACGTCGGAGTGATCAAAATAGGTCAATGCATAAAGTTCA
Source organism: Hibiscus mutabilis (assembly GCA_019671005.1). Classification (NCBI taxonomy): domain Eukaryota; kingdom Viridiplantae; phylum Streptophyta; class Magnoliopsida; order Malvales; family Malvaceae; genus Hibiscus; species Hibiscus mutabilis. The sequence continues at coordinate 31,960 of JAGYYJ010003236.1, forward strand.
GTGAGTAAATTGATATTTTTAAAGTTTAGTGACCAAAATAGGTCAGAGAGCAAAGTTCAGTGATGATTTGTGTAATTTACCCAATAATTTGTTTTTTTAATTATTTTTATATTTAATAATAATAAAATATGCCATGTCATATAAAAATATTAATAAAATAATTCAAAGTAATCAAAATAGGTAAAAAAATAAAGTTCAATGAGTAAATTGAGCGTTTTGAAAGTTCAGTGACCAAAATAGGTCAGAGAACAAAGTTGAGTGATGATTTAGGTATTTTACCCAAAAAATAAAAGTATTTTGGGTTAAAATTGCTCTAAATCCATGTATTTTTTTTAGGATTTTAGTCTCTGTTTTTAGATTTAAAAATTTAAGTCCAATTATTAACACTATTAAAATTATATTGTTAAATTCAAGTCTGATACAAATGTCATATTTTCTGCCGCTCGACTTCTAAATTAGTATTTTTATTATGAGTTAATATTTAATGCACTAACCGTAAAAAGAAAATATTCCACAATCATGTCTAGTTTCATTTTAAAAGTTAAAATTAAAATCCCTAATACTAAATTCTAAATCATATCCCCTAAATTTTAAACACTAAACCTAAACACAAAAACTAAATAAAACCCAATTATTAAAAAACTTTTTTCACTGCCAGTACATTAAATATTTCCTCTCGTTATTTCAAATTATTATATTGAATGGATTTAACAAAAAAATAATGGTAACAATCAGACCTGAGTTTTAAAATTTGAAAATTAGAGGGACTAAATTGTTGAAAATAAAAATAAGAGGATTAAATTACAAATATATAAAGAGTATAGGGACTTAGAACATACTTTAACCTTTTTCCTTCAATATAATTAAACAAAAACTATGGAATTCAGAGCCCCGGAATTTTTATTAATTAAAAAAATGAAACGCGTGTGGAGACGAGACTTGTCATTGGAGTTGATTTGTTTAATTAATTCATAATAATATGAAAACTACTTTGTATTTGTATCTATTTATTGTATTAATTTAAAAGACTTTTAAATATATATAATATGGGGGGAAAACAAAAACAAAATATCATTTCACTAATTTCCAGGTGGGCTCTCGCCAACGAAGGAAATTTGTGTGCAAAAGACAACAAGTCTGTAATCAATAAAGAAACCCTATCATACAAAGACCAATTTACCCTCCTCAATAATATTATAATAATACGGATTATGAGTTGTATTTTGGAGAATTTTATAATTTTAAAATCTAAAATTTTAAAATTAAATCTGTTTTATGGTCGGATTATCTATCTATTTTGACCCAATCTCAAAACAATTAAATTTATAAAAATATTTTTAATTACATTTAATTATAAAATATTATTGGCGTGAAACAATTTGTTTATAGTGATGATTATTTTGTAGTTTGTTTTGTTTTATATAGACACATTGATATCTATATTAATTGCATTACTTTTAAATATTATTTGAACCCAACGAAAAGTAGATATTGTTTATTTAAGAAGATTTTGGATTTAATTATTTTGTCTGTAAAGTATGTGTACATGGTCTAAATATGAACCAATTCAATACACTAAGAAAATTGTTTTAATACAAAAATTTACACAAACCTATTAATTTTAAGGTTTAGAAAATTCATCTAAAGTTTAATTTTTTATTTAAAATTTAAATTTTAGTGTTTAAAATTTAGGGTTTAAAGTTCTTATTTAAGTTTTAAGATTCTAAAATTTAAAATTCAGACTTAAAATATATATGTTTCGCGCAATAAATTTTACAATTTATGTATAAAAACCAACTTTTAAATTAATAATATATATATATATAGTAATATATCATAACTATTAGTATTAGAGAAAAAATTTAATATACAATTTGTGTAAATTAGAGTTTTTACGTGCTTGTCAAATTTAGATATTAAGAGTTTAGTTTAGAGTTTGAAGTTTAAATTTTTATAAAGTAGGGTTTAAAATTTAGGGTTAAGTATGAATTATAATGTAAGATGTTAGGGTTAATATTTTAAAATTTAAAATTTAAATAAATTTTATGTATTTTTTTACACATATTGTGTATCAAAACATAATCCTAACTATTAAGCTACAAATATGTAATTCAAACAAAGAACGGAGGACAATTCGGTAACAATAAAAAAATGATGACATCATCATTTAAAATTTAAAAAACTATTTTCTTAATAAAAAAACAAATGAACCCTCTATTTAGTATTTATCCATCTATTTCTCTTTCAACCTCTTCAAAACCTTCCTCTCTAAGCTCCCTCTTCCTTTTTCTCCTTTCTCAATTGAAATTTTCATTTCCATTTTGAAATTTCGCAGATCTCTCTTATCTTTACAATGCCAATCGATTCCGAGTCTGAGATCCGTTAACTCGCATCCTCTTCCTCGTTCTGAATCGAATCGGTTCCTATAGTTTTTCTTCTTGACTCACCGAGTCAAACCGCCTCTCTTCGACTTTTGTTTTATACGACGGGAACGGAAGAATGGGAGCGGTGCCTTCGACGCCGCGCCATACAAGCTCCACCGCCGAGACGGCGGAATACCTAATCGGCACCTTCGTTGGCGAGAAATCGTTTCCTTTGGCTTCCGATTTCTGGCAGAAGCTTCTGGAGCTTCCTCTCACTCTCCGCTGGGACCCTCACACTGTTCAACAAGCTTGCGAGCTCTTCGGCAAGTGCTTTCTCTCCCTATTTTACTTCTAATTTGGATAAACATTTTGTTGATCCTTTTATTTGGAATAATTAATCGTGTAATTTATTGCTTAATTTTATGCGACTCACAAAATGCACCTGTTTTTCTTAGTAAGTTTTAATATAATTTATTGTTATCTCGGAAATGGTAGTCATTAAAGTATATGAATACAATGCTTATCACTTCTAATGATAAGGTTAGATGACTTTTACAGTTTTACTACCTCTGTTATTTTATTCGCTTAGTTTTCAAACCGACTTGCCGTGCTGTTATGGTGATTTTATATGTAGATGAAAGAATATTTTGAGACTCGGGGATTTGAGTTTCTGCTTGAAGCTTGTGTGCTAGGAAACTTTATCATCTAAAACTAGATGATCTAAAAATATCTCACATATTGAAGATATTTGTTTGTTATTTGATAATTAATTTTTACTATATCAAATGCATTTACTATGAGAACTGCACTCAACTTTCAAACTTACCAAAACAGAGCTTAGTCAATTTCCAACCCCAATACTAAAGTTGTGAGAGGCATTTTCTGAAAATGTAACTCCTAGTATCAGCCTTTTTTCTCTTAAATTCTACCGTTATTAATGAAGACCATTCATTTTGTTTTGAATACTCACAATCATGTTGACTTTGTGCAGCACTAAACCACCACCAAACCAGGCACCTGGAAAAGATTTTGATTCACCTTTCATGGTGTTTACAAGAGGCAATTCGAACCTCTGGTGCTCCATCTCCGATTTATTTGAAGGCCATTAATGCAGTGTATATTTCATCTGTTTTTTTGAAGTACATAATTGAGAATACACAGAGTGACACCATTGAGGAGTTATGCTTGTCTCTTCATGAAAATGAACCGGTGCCTAAGGATTTCAAGATTGGTAAATCTGTAACTAATTTTCTCTTCATTCTTATTTGTCCGTGAGTTTTGAAATTAAAGTTTGCAAATGAGTATATTGCAAGTCGCTACTTACTGGTAAATTGCATCATGACCTGATTTTTATTCCTAATGTGCAGATCAAAAGATTGAGAATCTTGTAATGCATAATGTGCTTACCTTCCTTGGTTCAATAGATGTAAGGTACACCATGGCTTAATTATGCATTTTGAACATTGGCATTTCTACTTGAGTTTCTCCTAATATTACATTATTTTCCTCGCAAGTCCTACAACGTCCCTTCTACACCAGGAGTTGCTTAACTTCATGCTTGTTGCGATGTCTACTCAACTTCTTTCTGGACCAACCCCAGGGCCGAAAGATGTAAACCCGTTTCTTGATGCTGCAATGTCTCAGGTTATAAGTTAAAACCTTAGCTTGATTTTTTGCTCCAAAAATTTCAAATTTGCTTACTCATTCTTCGCTTAGCAGGAAAGCTTGCTGGTTAATTTAATGGTTCGCAGATTGCTACTCAATTATATAATGCGACCTCGTCTTCCTTCTAATGGTGCTGCTGCTTATTCTATTTTTTCCGAAGAAAGTCAACCGGGTGTTCTACAAAGAGTTGGTTCTGCTGCAGGTATGATCTTTTCCTTGATGCTATTATTAATACTGAGCCCGAATATCGGTCCAGTAATGCAGGCAACTTTTACTAGAGTATGTTTGTGATAACGTGTATACTATGCTTGCAGCAAACCTTGTATTGTTGCCATTCAATTATTTGGTCAGTTCAAATAGTGAAGGCTCTAGAAATCAACTGGCAGATTGCAGTCTCCATGTTCTTCTTATTCTTATTCATTACCATAAATGTGTTGCAAGTGATGGGTCGATAACAGATAGAAGTGATGACAGTGACACTTCAGATACTGTTTCTAAAGTAAATACATATTTTACGGTCAACCTCTACAGCAAGGCCTTGGAAAATGCAAGGGACATTGAATGTGAGATCTCTTTACAATATCTTTTTAGGCTAAATAGCATTTATCATATATTTTTCTCTTTTTTCCATGCACGTCATTATGATGACATGCTAGACTTTTGGTAAATGTATAAGAATTCTGCTTGCAGTTGATCGTGCCGATGTTGAGGGGAATGCACAAAATGGACCAGCTGTGAGATTGCCTTTTGCATCCCTCTTTGATACCCTTGGCATGTAAGTGTTTTTCTATTCTATTATCACTATGTGAATGAGTAAAATCACCTTTATGGGATTATTAAGGCTTTCATTTTGTCTTTTTCCTTTGCATTCATAGTGGACAACTTCGGCAAAGAAGTTTGTACGACTGTTCTTTAATACTGTTGTTTTTTTGTGAACATTTTGCTAAAAATGGGTTCTATTCCTTGGTATTTTCTGTTGGCATTCTTTTCCCTGTTTCTCGTTTGTTTCTTAATTGATTTTTGTTTAAAATTGTTTTATAAAGAAAATTTGATTCAAGTGTACACTTCTATTATATGGTGCATCTATCCTCAGCATTGTAAACTATGATTGACCCAAATGCTTTGCTACTCGTTACTATATTTGGAGTCGATATTAATCTCTCAGTCTCTCTTGGTTCCTTTTTCTTGTTTGGTAATTCATAAATTTTCCCATCTGCAGGTGCTTGGCTGATGAGACTGCTGTCCTTTTACTTTACTCATTGCTTCAAGGGAATTCTGACTTTTTGGAATATGTACTAGTGCGAACTGATTTGGATACATTGGTAAGAAGCGCTGGCTTACACTATCTGCGTTTCATATATAACCCAGAGCAATTCCATTTGCAAAACTACTGTCCCTGTTATTTGCTGCAAGATATGAATTGGTGCTAGTGTCTTATTGACATACTTAAATTTTGTCTGTGTCCTGCCTGCCCCCTTTTCCACCAAAAGAAAGAAATAGCTTGAACGTTCGGATCACACATATTGCATCAGATTTTGCTTGATCTTGTCTATTCATTTGTTTTTAATTGTTCATTGTAATTCTTCAGTATATACATGGCATTAACACCTAAGCTTGTTTATACGATATACCACATATGGTTTTAATCTGTGTTTGCATGATGAATATCAACAGTTGATGCCCATCTTGGAAACATTATACAGTGCTTCGAGGAGGACATCAAATCAAATATACATGTTGCTGATTATACTCCTCATACTTAGTCAAGACTCTTCATTCAATGCAAGCATTCATAAGATGGTAAGCATCTCTATTTTTTGTCAGATTCTGATTTTGTTGAATGAGTATTGCCTTGATGCCTTATTTATATGGACAGATGCTGCCTGGTGTTCCATGGTATAAAGAGCATCTCCTTCACCAGACATCTCTTGGTTCCCTGATGGTCATAATTTTGATCAGGACTGTCCAGTATAACTTGTCAAAGTTGCGGGTATGGCTCAAAATATAGTAAATTCTTACCAGATGATCTTATGTTTAGTGAAGTACACTCCAGGAAAATATTGTTGAATGGCTAGATTTCTATCTTCTTATGCTAGTTTCCAGCTTTAGAACAGTAATATTTGATTGCATGGGTTTTATATCTGTTAATCGTGTGTTATTTTGGAGTTTATTATTTTTTCCATGAATGAACAGGATGTCTATCTTCATACTACTTGTCTAGCAACTTTGGCAAATATGGCACCTCATGTCCATCGTTTGAGTGCATATGCTTCTCAGAGACTTGTCAGCCTTTTCTATATGCTTTCACGCAAGTAAGTCCATTTATATTTGACCACTTTTTTTGTTGACCCTAGTGTTTTATTGATTTTTCCGTTGATCCTCTGGCAATTTTTTTCTTATGTTGCACGGCCCTTCATTTTGCTTGAAAGTATCAGTCTTTGACTCTCATGTTGATGCTTATTCGGACATGGTTTGGGGACCCTCCAAATGCACTGAAAACTTGGAAATATTGAACATACCCGTATTGGATTTGTGTCTGAATACGAATAACAAAGATTCACACATATTTTGTGTTGGCACTGTTTTCCTAATTCTTATTGTAAATCTGTTGGGAGTTTAGGTACAACAAGTTGGTAGAGCTAAGGGATGATAAACTGCAAACCAAAACTATCTCAACAGCAGATGGCCTTGTGGAAGATATGGTAACTGTCCTTATTTTGGCATGCGGTGTAGCCCTTTTAAAAATAAATGCCATGTGTACTATATCCTAAAATAATATTTATTTCCGTTGTTGCAGTCAGCAGAATTGCAAATTTATACGGACTTCCTGAGAATTGTTCTAGAAATATTAAATGCAATTTTGACATATGCGCTGCCACGTAATCCTGAGGTATATTTTTATTTAGTTATATGTGATAATCTTGTATGCATTCCATTCCAGCTACACAATAACAAACATATGCATTTTTGCAGGTTGTCTATGCCATTATGCACAGACAGGAAGTCTTTCAACCATTCAGGAACCATCCTCGTTTTGCTGAGCTGCTTGAAAATATTTATAATGTATGTTCTACGAGTTTATGTGATGAAACTCGTTATTTAATCTTTCACTTCTTTGTTCTTATTGAAGAAGCAATTCAGGCAGTTGTTTGAATGTTAAGATTTCCTAATGTTTTCCCCCTTCATTTTTTGTGATTGTTTTGTCTTTTATAGGTATTAGATTTTTTCAACAGTCGTATGGATGCCCAAAGAATGGATGGTGAATGGTCTGTAGAAAAAGTTCTCCTGTTCATAATTAATAGTTGTCGATCTTGGCGAGGTGACGGGATGAAGGTAAAATTACATGACAGTATTGCTCAATTTAGGAATTGCAAAGTACTGTTCAAACCCACGTCCACACCCACATGACTAAACCCATCCACACACTAAATCATTTCAATATCATGTATGGTTTCTTCCATTTCAATGCATTTTTTTTTCTATCGTTGGCAGATGTTCACTCAGTTGCATTTCTCATATGAACAAGAGAGTCATCCGGAGGAGTTCTTTATTCCATATGTTTGGCAGCTCGTTCTATCCCACCAGTAAGAACCCGAACCTTACAAAATGTATAACCTGAAATGCAGAGTGAGGGAAAAAAATCCAGTGTCCGTACTATTAGTTGTTGCTATGTTAAAAAATTTGTATTTTTGAACCAACTGAATGTGACTTTCACTTTAGACAATGTTTTACTTTTATGTTTCTGCCCTACATATGGTTGTCTCCGATCTCTAATCCGTATTCTGCCCCCATTTTCTTTTCAGCGGATTCAGTTTTAATGCAGATGCTATAAATTTGTTCCATGTTGATCTGCATGCCAATGTGAGTATACGATTCGCTTTAAGTTTCATTAGCTAATTATGCGATTTCGTTGTAGAGTTCCCTTTATATGAATGATTCTTTCAACATGTCATTCTACTTTACTGTTTGTGCATCAGACTTGATTTCTGACTCATGTTTCATCAACTATTTTGCAGAAACAAATTTACTATGAAGAACTGAATATGAACCAAAACGGTGAGTCGATCGAACACAGAGGTCAGTTTGATCCATAAAAATGCATTTTATACCATACGCTTGTGCTATGCATGTACTGTTTGTGGTGTATTTTGTAAATACATGAAAAGATAAAAAGAAAGAAAGCAGAAAATGTATTCTTGTTATTCTTTCTGTTTATATATATTTATATATATATGTATGAAACACTGTAGAGGTCCTTTTTGCGGTAGATAAATATTTAAAGTCCTTCTATGAAATAAAGAGAGGACTCGGTGATTCCTTTCCATTTCTATTAATATTATTTCACCCCAATAGTTTCCTTTTAAAATGTCTGATAAATCAATTTTTTCATTTTAAGGTTGAAATTGTCTGTTCTAATTTTTTTAACATTCATTAATATGGTCTTAGTAATTTTTGTTTATTTTTTAATAGTTAAAATTATTGTTTCATATTTCACGAGGATAAACAATATATTTTTTTATTGGAATCGTTTTTTTTTTGGGTTGAATCCTCTGTAATCATATTACGTTATTAAAAATTTACTTTATTTATAACTCATTTATGTCGTTATATTTTTAAGATTTAAATTTTTAATAGGACAGTAATGGGACGAGTTGGGATAGGGTTTTGACTGTCTCAATTCGGACTTGAAATTTAAAAGTTATATCTGATCCTGTTTTGAGTTTAATATGTTTTATACATAACCCCAATATAATAAAAACATAGCCCAGTCCTTAAAATTTTAACAAAAAAAATAATTTAATTTGTCTTGTCGAAAAAATTAATAAAAATATTTATATTAATATAAATAAATTGTGTTGGGATAAGTTGCAAGAATTTTCTATCATAAACCTAATTTTACTCTATCTTGACTTAATTCTTTTTAAAATTCAAATGCAAGAAGGAAAAAGTTGGGCATAACGGGGGAGTATCCACATGGGTTGGGTTCAATAATTTTGTCCTCCCTAATATATTATATGTGATGAATTAATTTTTAATTAAAATAATTAAATGGATTATTTTAATTAAAAAATAATTATATGGATTACTTTAATTAAAATATAATGATATGGATTCACTGATTTATTTGTCAAAATTATAGGCTTCATAAGAACCAAGACCGGAACGACGGTATTACACAAGGGCTCCTCCCTTGACATATTCAGTGAAAGCCAAGGCAACAAGTCCCAACATGGCTAATCTCCCGTTCCACAACTCGGCATCTGAACTCATGAAACCACCGGATTTTGACTCCGCTGTTACGCCCTGAAACAGTGGAATCAAAGACGCCAGCGAAAAGAGGATGCTGGTCCCAACGAACAACGGAATCCCATCGTCCGATAATTGGGTAAACACATCTTGGCCCTTGGATAACTCCACCGCCAACGCCGCAACAAACCCAACCATCGCCAGCCTGCCGTTGATCCTCTCCGGTGCAGTCCCACCGAAGGCGAAAACATCGGAGAATTTGGGGCTTGCTTTAGGTGCTACTGGAGCAGGGGTTGGTTTCGGGTTTAGCTCCGGCGTTGCTGTTGGCATTTGCTCCTTTACATCATCATCCTGCAAGTGCAAAAAAAAAGAATCACTTAAAAGTTAAAACCCTGTTTAAACCCTAAAACCAACATCAAGAAAAGAAACCCTGGAACTTAAAACCTTACCTCTGCCAAGCAGCTAACCCGAAGGCCGACGTTCCTCTGAAAACGGGGCATGGGTTTTACGTTACATAATGTAAACATTTGTGTCCTGTTAGCAAGGCCAGTCATGGGGCTTCCCAGAAGGAGGGATTGAATTTGCATGGAACTTGAAGCGGCCATTTCCTTCTAAACAAACAGTTTCTGATTTGAACCAGAAAAAAAGAAGAAGCAGAAGTTGAAGTGGAGCTTTAATGAAGAAAGTGCAGGCAAATAATGCAACAAATGGTGGTGGTGGGTTGTAGTTGCAGGGCGTTGGGTTAAATAGCATGGGAGAGGCTATGGGGTAGTGGAAATTTAGGGTTCCACGTTGCTTTGTGTATCTAATTCTAAACAGTGAACGTGGACTCTTTTCTTACCAGAACACTAGGGGTTGGACTTGGTTTGGTAAAAAACGAACAAAGTGGTGTCTTTGCATGGACCATGAACGTGGCCTCTTTTGGATTCTCGGTGGAACATTCTACACCCTTACCTCCGGTATGTGTATATATTACTAAATTCTTAATTAAGGACTTCCTTAATGAGATATTAGTGTATGATTAATACATTACTTTAAATCGACATAATATTGTTTAAATTTTATATTCGATTTTAAATGACTCCTTAAGAGATATTAATGATCGTATTATGCAATTAATTTGAATGACGTTGTAGGTTATTCGCAAGCTGTTAATTATTAAATATAAAAATTTATAAGTATTTAATTTATGTTTAATTTTTAATCTTGAGGCCCTCCGTTTACGGGGCCTCGTGTGGTCGTTTTATTTGCGCATGTCCAGAACCTCACTGATATAGACCGATTGAAAATTTATATACATAATATGTATAATTATAGTGATAAATTCATCAGTTGCATTAATCAAAGTATTAATCATAGAAAACTTACATAAATATGTAAAGAAATGGATTCCACTCCAATAAAAAAATGTGTATTTGACCTGAATGAATCCAAATTAACCACTTATTAATAAGAGCAAGAGCTGCACGACATGATCTTTGAACAAGTCATTTGCTTCTCATTGTAAAAAGAAACACACACAAAAGCAAAGGAAAAAAATCTCACATCCAAAGGGCTTCAATTTTGGTTGCATTTACCATCACATTTGCGGTGTATTTGCAAACTTATAGGAATACTCAGCAAAAACATCATACTCTCTTTCACCACCCACCTCTTCAATTGGCACTGCATCACTTATTTCTTTCAAATCATCTTCTGTTAGCTTCACATCCAACGATCCAATGTTGTTCTCCAGGTTTTTGATCTTTGTTGTAGCTATAAGATACATTTCGCAAAAGAAACGAGAAAAAACGAGCATCCATTACTGAAAATTCCACATCGAAAAGGAAAAGGTGTATAAAAACTACTTGTTTCAGATAAAAGTACTTTGAATATATATAAAAGCTCTAAAATATTGAACATACCCGTGTCAGATACATAACCGTATTTGACACCGCACTCGAATTCGAGTAACATGTGTTTTTGAAATGAAAATAAGAGGCTGATGATGAACTTACCAGGGATTGGAATTATGTCTTCCCCTTGATGAAGCAGCCATGCCAGAGCTAACTGAGGTGGGCTGCACCTATGTTTTTTAGCCAAGTTTTCAATACGGGCGTATACTAGTTTGTTCTTCTCTAAATTATCCCCTGTGAACCTTGGATGGTGTTTATGCGACAACAAACATCGAATATGAATCGAAAGCAAGATCTTTCATAAGAAAGATGTACGTGAAATCATTAAACTTGTGCATTTGATGTACCAAAAGACTTTGAGTAGGCAAGCTCTCCACAGCTGCTTTCCCACCGAAGAAACCTCGACCGAGTGGACTATATGCTACTATACCAATACCAAGCTCTCTGAGGAAGATCAAAATAAGTTAGATTGTATATGGACCAAACCTGGACTCGGAATCAAGTATGAAACACTTTTTCCACTTTTTTCTCTACACCCATTTGAAAACGAGTGAGAATCATGTACTTCAAGGAAAATGAATGGTCCGGTTACTGAATTTCATCGTAGCCAAATACTAACAAACCTGCAGACCGGAATTATATCCTCTTCGATCTCGCGAGACCAGAGGGAATACTCCATTTCCAAGGCTGATATAGGATGAACAGCATGAGCTCTTCTAAGGGTGTCAACACTAGGTTCAGATAGACCTATATATTTGATCTTTCCCTCTTCTACAAGCTTCTAGAGTTCCCCCATCTGTCCCGTTTCCAAATGTTCGATACATTAAACAGAGTCATTAACCATAATCATATCTATTGTGAAAAGAAGTGCTAATTTGAGATGATATATGCTTACAGTTTCTTCTATTGGGACAGAGGTATCTACACGATGCTGGTAGTAAAGATCGATATAGTCCACACCGAGTCGCTCAAGGCTAGCTTCACAGCATTTTCGCACATAGTCAGGGGTCCCTTTCACCCCAAAGTTAAATCCTTCTTTTCTAAAGATCCCAAACTTTGTTGCTAATTGCACTTGATCCCGCGGAAGCTGCTTCAAAGCCTGTGAAATGGGAAATATATATATATATATATATTTATATGCATCAACATGTGTTCATGAATCAAGACAAGCTTCGAAAGGAAAGGAAGCCCCTTAAAGATATGTTATATAACTAAATATCGACCTACGAAAGGGCCGAGATCACAAAATAACAACGGTACCATTGCATTGAGATTTACGTACCTTCCCGACCAAGATCTCGTTATCATAAGGTTCATTGCCATAAAGATCAGATGTGTCAAAGAATGTGATGCCCTTAGAAAAAAACCTCCTTTATAACAGAGCACCCTTCTTCATGGGAGAGAGGAGCATTGTACAACCCAGAGAGTGATGCACAACCAAATCCCAATCTTGAGACCTGAAAACAGAGATATATAGATGCTCTTGTCAACTATTTTTTGGATGAATCTATGTTACTCGAACTCGTAATTTTTCTGAAGTACACCAGTACTACACATATCCGAATTCGACACTCACTAAAGTCTACTTAACATGGAAGTATATATATATATATATAATCATCAATTAATCCATATCTAGAATCAATTTCAGAGTCAACTCAAAGACTTGAACTTTTCTTGTATGCCAGAAAATCCATTTCCTACCCTTGTTTCCAGATGCTAAAAGGGGAAAATGGGGCTTGGTTCAATTAGGGTTCATGCAATCTATCACTTTTAAGCGGTATCAATCCCAAAATCTGCAACCCTTTACACTATCCTTCTACTTGCAGCATCTATTGTAAGAAAAAAACAATTCAAACTGTGAAATAATTGCAGGACAGGAAATTCAAACAATATGGGTTGATAAAACTAAAGATGATGGTGGATGAATGAAGGGTGATTAAAAACACCTATCAAAGCTTACCTCTAATCCTTGAGTTCCAAGCTTCACCCTTGGGATCTGAACTTGGGTTTCCTTCTCCATTTTCAATGGAACTCTGAGCTTGGTTGAAGATGCTAGCTGAAGGAAATTACAATTTACAAGGACTTTCACAATACTAGCTGCTTCAAAACATAAATATACAAGATTGAATTATATATTGATTGATTCCCTTACCAACCTTTTTCTTTCAACTTTTCTATGGCATCACCAACCCTTGTAGGGCCACTTTAAACGTTGACTGGCAAACTGCATTTGTGAGTCTAAAAAGGATGCTTCAACTCATTATCTGGGACTGAATAGTTTTACTCCCATTAAAATCCTGCTTTCATATCATATGCAAGGTAGGAGGAAGATTAAAATAAATGTTTTTGTTCGGCTCCTTTATGAGTTTCGAGTTGTCTTGCCTCTTTATCATGTTGTGTGTTTTTAAGTTCAATAATATTTTTGGTACTTAAATTTAACATTTTCTCTTAATATTAAGGAAATATATCTAACTGAAATATTATAGTGATTGTAATATAGTATTATTTATAATTTTTGAGTTTTGTTATACACATTTTATTTTTTAATGTCTGTGTATAAAAATTACCAAATTTTTATGTTAATTGTTATTTTATTTTTTAATAGAATCTATTAGAATATAATTATTTACGTTCTTAAAATATTAAACATCACTGATCTAGGGTGTTTAATGTAATTAATAATCATGTAAAAAAGTTTAAATATTTAGGGTTTATGATCTATAAATTTAGAGTTTATTGTTTTAAAGTTTTAGTGTTGTTGTATTTTAGGGTTTCTAGTGTTTAGGGTTTAGGTTTAGGTGTTTATGATTTATGATTTATAATTTTAGAGTTTAAGATTTATGGTTTATTGTTTTAGGGGTTTAGTATTATATTTTTATGGTTTTAAGGTTTAGAGTTTATGGTTTAAGATGTTAGGATTTAATTCTATTAAATATTATAAATTAATGAGATTAACTTTTAAGAATCTAATTAATTTTTAAATTTTTTGACAACATATAATTTACAGACAAGAATACTTGAAAATGCGTTTTCTAGAATGAATATCATTTATTGACATCATTTGTTTGGTTCGATATTGATTCTTTTTTTTTTTGAAAAGTGATTACAAAATAGTATTTATTTATAAATATATTTAATCTTTTGGCAATGCACATACACCACCTAAATAAAGCGATTTGAACTCGTGTTTCTTAAAATAAACATTATCTACTTTTTCACTAAGATACTTGTTAGGTTCTACTAAAACACTTGTTGGATTTTATATACATATTGATTCTTAAATAATCATTACTATAATCTGTTTTATTTTTACATGTAATAAATTCATATTCAAATAATAAACATCTAAATCGTTAAATTCACTTTTACTGATATTGGTTTAAATTTGAATATTTAAATTCATTGTTTTTAGGGAAAATATTCACTTTTACTAATATTAGTCCATCTTATAGTTCATGTTCAGGATGTGAAACTGTCTCTTTCAACAATATCAAATTTAAAGTTTAAACTCGTATCGTTATCTTGAGAGTGCAATATACTTTACCAATACACCCAATATTTATTAAAATAATTACTATTTTTGTTTCTATTAACTTTTACTAGTATTGATTTAAATTTAAATATTTGAATCCATTATTCACTTTATATTTTAAAAAATATTTTTATACGCGATAAATGTAAATGTGTAACAGTTTTTGACAATCAATCGATAATTAATTTATTTCAAATTTAGATAATAAGTATAATCAGATTTAGATTTATATTTTTGGAGATTATAATAAACCCATACAATAAATGTGAAACGGCGTCGTATAAAGCAACGACTCGTTTGAGGAATAAATGCAGAGAGATAAACTGAAGCAGTCGTGAAAGCTCTTTGACTTGTCTGCACAACTGTTACTGTTAGAAATCTAATCAAACAGAGGTAAAAAAAAATCCCCAGATCTGAACCCTAAAATGGAGAAGATATGGAGAAAGACGTGGGCTTTGATGGGTTTGCTTCTTTTGAATTCGGTCTGTAACGTTTCATCACTTTCGGTGACCGTAAACGACGTCGAATGCGTGTACGAATATGTGATCTACGAAGGAGACACGATTTCCGGCAACTTTGTCGTCGTTGACCACGATATTTTCTGGGGCTCCGACCACCCTGGCATCGATTTCACTGTAAGTTTACTATCCGATCTCAAAGCTTGATGCCTTTTTTTGGGTTAAATTTGGGTTAATTCGATGTTTGGGTATTGCATTTCTTTAGTTAAACCTCAGTTTTTAATGGCTATTTTCCAGTTGTTTTGTCTGGGTGTTTTGATTTTTCTAGTTATTTTACCATATATATATATGTATAATTTAATTGAGTAAAGATTTATTTTTTTGGGTGGTTTTGAAAGGGGAAATTTTGATATGTGGCTTATGTTTGTCTGGTTTTAGTGGTGGAAGGGGTTTATTGTGTAGATCCATGCATTTCGAATCGAATTGATCTGTGTAATTTGTTTCTGTTTAATTTCAGGCTTATGTCAATAGTTGATAGATAGACCGATTGTGATACAAAAGAATCAGTATAACACAACACAATTGGTGCAATATGAAATATAACAAAACATTATAGAAATAAACCAATGTGTCGAAATCTAAATAGCACATTATTATACCTTAACTATGATAATGATATGGAAAATGACAAGAGGACACAGATTGATATGTCTATTTATTGTATTGTTTTGAGGAGTATTTTTTTAGAGTAATTGGTTTTGATGTTCCCTGCAGAACAACTGATTATTATCTGTTTAATCTCCTTCTTAATGCAGGTGACTTCTCCCGGGGGTAATGCAGTTCACAGTTTGAAGGGGACATCTGGGGACAAGTTCGAATTCAAGGCCCCACGAAATGGAATGTACAAATTTTGTTTCCACAATCCCTACTCTACACCAGAGACTGTTTCTTTCTATATTCACATCGGCCACATTCCTACTGAGCATGATCTTGCGAAAGATGGTTTGTTATATTTTTCTCGGCATATTTTATATCCAATTTCTTTGTTATCTTGCTGTTATTATTGGCATTCAACTTCGACTCTAGCATTTAAGTTGCTTTTTCTGCTCGATTTGTTGGCGTAAATAACGTTTTGTTGTTTTTATTATTTGTTTTCCTTACTTTTTTTTTTGTATTTTTTTTCTTTGGTTCTCTTTGTTACAGAACATTTGAACCCAATTAATGTTAAAATTGCTGAGCTGAGAGAGGCTTTGGAATCTGTCACAGCAGAACAAAAGTATTTGAAAGCCCGTGATACTCGGCATCGTCATAGTAAGTTGCTTCAATTTCCTGCTTTTCCTGGGTCCAACATGGATACACTAAAAAAATTTCAATGTTTTTCCATTTATTTAGAGTATACTCCATGTCCGAATTACTACTCCGGATAGCATAGCTAATAAAATTACTATTTCGATGCAGCAAATGAGAGCACAAGAAAGCGAGTTATAGGATATGCAGTTGGAGAGTACATTCTGCTAACACTAGTTAGTGCACTTCAAGTTATCTATATCCGCCATCTCTTCAGCAAATCAGTTGCATACAACCGAGTTTGATCTACTTGATGGCTGATTATTTATTTCATTTCCGTGTTTCATTAGCCAGAGGACCATTGGGAGAATCATATATACGAGTTTACAGAAATTATGCGACCAAACATTTTGTTGTATGTTTTTATTGAAGTCTTGTATTTTACTTTCAGTGTAGACTTTGACATTTAATGTTTTAGACCGACTTCTATCAATTCTATACTATTTATGTTCACACAATTTAGTTACACTAGTAGAGAACAAAAGTACTCACTTTTTTTTATAATTTTCATGGCATAGTGGTAATGTTGCTGGGTCCCGTGCATATAAAAGAACTTAGCATATAGGTAAAAAGAAGTTGGTATAGTATTTTAGCCTACCATTTTGCTGCCGATCATGGGCTCGCCTCGGAATCAGTCCTTTGCATCTGCAATATCTGAAAGACGTGCTTCCGTCGAGGATAACCAAACAGTAGTAGTACTAAGACAAGATTTGCTACATGCTGAAGTTGAGATTTAATCCGATTGATTCATGCTCGTCTTTACGGTAGACTTGTAGTCGTTGATCATGATGGTGAGTAACTGTGAGTCTCGGTCATCATGATGACCAAACGACATGAAGTGATTTGGGTTAATTGGAAAAATTCTACACTAAAATTGAGGTAAAGGATATTGCTTCAGCTTCGGGCAGATTTGGGGCATCAAACACCTTACAGACGCGTTGTTCACCTTTGCCTTTCCTGAACATCAACCTTATTGCGGCCGCATGAGCAAGAACATGCCCTCCGGCTGGTTTCTTTGGATCTGATATAAACACTCCTACCACCAGGATCGGCAATAACTGCAACAAACATAGATAAACCATTAACATGGTTTAGCGATGGACCTCCATTTTGGCCCCAGTTTGTAGAATGCAGATGCCAATTTTTCTCGAGTCATGTAGACTGCAACATTGAATTCCTCGGCTATTTTCGTCAATCGCGAAAGCATCTGAGCCATTTTTTGCTGAAAATAAGGCAAAAAGTTAATGTGATTATGGATGTGAATTGACTCATAAGGTTTTACATTTGAAGTCGGGGATAAACCTGGCGCTCGGCAAGTTCTCTTACTCGAAATAGAGCAATGACAGAATCCACAATCTAAAATATATAAGCATAATCAGATTGATTCCTTAATATCAGCATTACGGAATGATGCTATCAACAATATTCACCAGAAGCCTGAATGGTTCTTCAGACATTTTTGCTGCTAATCCCAGAAGCAGGTTGTACTGATAGCATAAACGATCTTTGACATTCATAGAAAATGAGAAGTATATTTAAAAGATGATTTAAACTCGATAGTAATATAGATGTTGATGCTTACATTGTCAAGAACAGCTCCTGGGTCCATTCCAAATCTTTCTGCTTTCTATCTGGCCGGCTGCAAGTGTATGTAGTTAAAAGTAAACATATTGCCTCCTCGCATGTTTGTAGGAAGCTGCAACTCAACATAAAAACCTCATCAACTAACTCAAATGTGTATGAGATTGGAGATGAGTGCCGACATAGTTATATATAGAATCTTTTTTCATATATATATATATATATATTTAAAGAATCTTATCCTATACTGGGTGCCACGTCGGTACAAAGAATAGGGTTCTCATATTGGGTGGCATTTGTTTGATGTGGACTTCATTTTAACAAGAATAACTAACAATGGTGTCAATTATCTAAATAATTGATGATATTATAAAAGATATAGGCAGATTTCACTAAACTAAAATATATTAACTAAACTCCAAATTCAAATATAGTTTTGATTTCAAAATGAGAAAGCATTGAAAAAAAAAAGTAGAGACCACGAACTAATTTCGCCATAAAATCAGCTGTCATGTTCAATTCGCGACGTTTAAGTACAAAATCAATCACTCAAGCCTTGGCATAGGATGAAGCTATCGAGCGAACTAAAGCATATGGACTTCGAGGAGAAGGTGGTGAGAGGAGACTAATGACATCTGCATTATCCGATTGGACTAAAATGTGCTCAAACCCATGATCCAAGCAAGTTTGATATATAAAAATATGCCCATAATTCAGCATGTAAAACGGACGAGATGCCTAGCCTTTCAGAAAAGGAGAGCATGTAACGACCCTTGTGGTCTCGAAACACCTCAGTAGTCGTTGATACGGCATCGTTGATATTGATGCAAATTTACCCATATAAAGTGAGAAACATATGAGCATCTTGGCCACTATATCAATAAAAATATCTTTTCCTCCTCTTTTTATCACTAATTTTATCGGTGATATTCGTAATAGTTGATAATAATAGCATTCATTATATCTGCAATTATACACGATAATGTAATATTGTGATACATTCTAGTGTTTGTATCTGCAATTAGAACCACCGTCTACGGCTAGACCCCGAAATCCACAAATACATCGAGTCATGAGATAAAGGAGAGATACCATCCTTCCCTTTCTCCCTCCCAAAGCACACCCTTCCCCTCACTGTCATTGCAGTTTTAGGGTTTGTTTTCTTGTGCCTTTCTGTACTGTGGCCATATAACGTCATGTTTCTGTAAACACACATGATGTGCATGTGGGGGGTTTCATGAGAAAGTTGATTGTTTTATTGTTTCCCTCTTCATGCACAATCACGGCAAGCTTCCTCCTCTCATGTCATGTGTGTTGAGGGACCACTTCTGCTCTTTCCAACCCTACTTGATACTACTTGATCAGGTAGACTCCAAGGCTATCACCAGTCAGGCCAGCAAAGGGAAAAAGGTAGGGATGGACCGAGAAGTATTAGGAGTGCTATCGTATCAAATTTTCATATAATTTATGTATTTTTTATGATTTAACCGTCAAATAAGTGCTTAAACTATACTTTTTTTAGTTAGGTGTCTAAACTATTTTTTGGGCCAAATAAGTGCCTAACGTTTCATTCAGTGACCTATTTAAAGTTTTTCCGTCAACGAGCGTTAAAAAAATTTCGTTATTCAATCAAAACATGACATGTGGTATGTTTTTTTTTATTTTCTATTTTTTTAGAAATCTGAATATCTTTAAAAATCTCTAAATTTTAAATTCTTTTTAATCAAACCCCCAAATCAAATCTCTCTCACCGTGCAACATCCCCACACGTCGGTGGTTTACCTTTCACCGCCCCAAGTGTAGGGTACCTCATTGTTCGACATTCTTCATCCTCTAGTTGTCGATCGGAACTCAATCGACCTTTTTTTTCTTTATTGTTGGGTGTTCGTCGATGGTAAAATCGGCGGTTCATTCGTTAATTTTATACGACAAGATGATGGGGCTTTCGGTAGACAAGGTCCGATAAAAACAAGGGTGGCCGGTGGTGGTTGAATTGGTGGTCGAAGTGGAAGAATTTAGGGACTTAGGGTTAAGGTTGAGGTTTTTTTTAGAGATATTGAAGATCATTGGGTTAATTAATATATTTTATTACTTTATTTTTCTATTTTTCAAATTTTAACATCACAAAATGATAATATATGATGTGTGTTCGAATTTTATTGGATAACAGAAAAATAACGTATGTCACGAAAAAATCTTAAACGGGTCACGAAATGAAACGTTAGACACCTATTTGGCCCGAAAATAATTTATACACTTATCTAAAAAGGTGGTATAATATAGACACTTATTTAACTGTTGTTGGGATAATATAATTTCACACAGTCTAAAATTCTATAATTTCAGCAAACTCCATTCTTTCTATCTTGTGAAATGAAAACCCTCGATTGCACGCGTATTTTAACGTATCTTGTGGCATCATTCCACCCTTTGGCATCACAATTTTATTCAAAGCACCTAGGAATCTTATTGTTTTTTTTTTAAACGCTATGAATGTACGACAGCTACCAAGAGTTGGCCTAGACTTCTTTTACCTAGTAAAGGAAAAGGTTGTTGATAGGCCTAAGGTTTTGAATATAATTAATTATCGATTAGTCTAGTAAGATAAGATATTAGATCTTTTAAGTAAGATTAAAGGTTTGAATATTAATATTGTAAATAGAACTAACTATTGGATGGATTGTCCCCATAATAAACATCTATAGTATTCAATCAGTATACGTCGTTTATTTTTTTTTGCTCGGCAAAATTTAATTTATTATTAATAAAGTTATATACGCCAACCTGGTTGAGAGCTTCGTTAAAAACCTCCATAATCTTACGTGAAGAAAAAGAGTACTCATCAAACAGGAGCAGAAAATAATATCCAACTGCATCTCAACACTACAGACTACATCACCAAGACATACATTTCGAAAACCACCAACAAGAAAATAATAGCTACTTACTAATCCACATTCACATAATTGTAACTAACCAGGCAAATTAGTCCCTGTACTCCTCATTAAGCAAATAAAAACCAGAAGCTAACTCCACCAAGCCTTAAAAAGTTCCGACCTATTCATACCAGCTTTTGCTAAAAAATTCGCCAACCCATTTTTCTCTCTTGGAGCGTATACAAAATCTACATACTTTATGGTTTGCACCTTTCGATTAATTTCCTCGAAAATAGACCACCATCGCCAAGGACGAAGAGATGGTACCTTCAACCAGTTCAAAACAACTTGAGAGTTCGATTCAACTACGAGCCTTGCTTTACCAATCCACCCAGCTTCGATAAAAACATCCCGAGCTGGTCAAAGGTCCAGAGAATAGAGCTCGAATGTTGCATGTTGACTCATGAAGCACCCCCCCCCCCCGGCAGCCTGCTCGATCTTCTTTTGCAGCTCCATCAACGCTGAATTTTACTTGCCCTTTACTAGTTTGACTATTAATAAAATTATTTGCTGAGAAAAAATAATAATAAAAGGTCCAGCAACTTCATGATTTTTCCGTTGAAAGCCTTATCATTTCGTGCCAACCAAACGCTCCATAAAGCCGCTGCTACTGAGATTAGCCACACTGATTTCTCAATTCCTTTCAATCTCGTAGTAAAGCAAAACTCAAAGAAGATACGAACATCTGCTACACTTGTCCATGGAATGCTTATACTAAAATATATATAATTATATAAAGTAGATCACAGTTGTAATTTTTTTATTTATCTCAATTTATTTATTTTTCAAAACAATTAAATAAATAAATTGATTTAAAATTTTAATCCATTTAAATATTCATTAATTCCTCAACAACCGCATTTCTACCCTAATAAATTGTTCCAGCTAAGCAAATTCTTGATCATCAATGCTACCAAGGCTATTGTATTATTTGGAAGGTAAAAGGAGTAAAGGACCTCTTAGGTCCTCTCGATTTAGTTCCGGTTAAATTTTTTTTGAACAATTCCAATCTAGGGGAGGGGGAAGGGGAAATTTGCTTCTACTGGGTCTAGAACCCACAACCTAGGGGAGAGAGAGGTGTCAACTGAAAGCTTTTAACCACTTGTTCTAGAGATTAAAGATAATACATAATGAGTTTAAAGTTTTCCGCCAATTTTACATTATTTTAATTAACATAATAAATTTAGCCATCGGTAATTCAGTATTTACCCATCATGTTAATTTGATCCTGATTCTAAAAAAAAGTCAACATATAATTTACACATTTTATGAATGCTGGCAGTTAAATTTGTTGATTTTCTAGTGTAAATGTTCAGAGCTAGAATTGTTATTATATCAATCAAAACAATATAGAATCACTTTCATAAATCATAATAGACATTTGACAATGATCAAGTTACTCTTTTTTTAGAGAGACCAATTAGCCCAATTTCAAGTTGAGAGGGACCTAAGAAGTCATTTTACCTACTTGGAACTATATGTGACAGAAAATGAAAAGTTGGGGGGTCTAAGGTGAAAAACTAACCAAAAATGAGCACGCCTAGTTGCAGCAGTTGGACCACAGCAAGGCAAAATTGCTGGGTTATTTCTTCTTTTTGATTTCATTCTTGCAGCAACTGGTAGTTACTATAAGTTGTCTGCTAATTAAAGATTTTGTGGCTCAGGGGGCTGCCTTTTTCACCAGCTTTAAAATTGGTCCCAAATCATCGGCTTTGGTGGCAATATCCCATTGAAATATAGCGTGCGATGTGTGTTCCAAAATTTCTGCACCAAAGTGAAAAGAAAATAAAGTTATGGGACATAAATATACATTTAGTACCTAAATTCAGTTTTAGGATTTAATTTGGTATGTGTGGTATTTTGTCCAATTAGGTACCAAAACTTGGTTTCTCAATTCGAATTGGTACATAAATTTGACTTCTTAATTCAAATTAGATTGTTTCATATTTAAATCCGTCCGGATTAGACATACTTAAACGGTTTCAAATAATTTTGAAAATTTATAAAATAGTTTTGACTAAAAAACAAATTTATATATCAATTTGAATTAATAAACCAAATTACCTAAACTAATTAATCAAAGGAAGAAAAATAGAGATATTGGGTCCGAATTACATGTTATTGTGAATGATACAGGTGTAGCTAAGTTGACGTTTCAATGCATATCAATGTGTATTCATTATATGTATTAATTCACATTTTAATTTGGATCCTTGAGATTTAACTCATAAATTTATACATTAATAATATATATACCAACGTAAACTTTTAATCACGGATAATTTAAGGAGTCTTGTGTAATTCATTAAAATAGGACGCTTAATTTTTTTAAAAAAATAAATATTTGTTAACTTGTAGTTTGCGAGACATGTTAACTTTTGCATAAAAGAATGAGTCTAACCAGACTGAAACTTATGGAATACAACAACAATTTACTTTCTCTGTGTGTTTTTCACACTCATTTAGAACTAATTTTTTATTTTTCTCTCGTAAGTATTTAACTTAATTCATTTTAGATTTCTTTTTCTAAAGTTTTATACTATCGCTCACATTACGCTTGTCCATAATCACCATTGTTTTTAGAGAAAAACTTCAATACAGAGGCCGTGTAAACTTTAGTTTACACGAGCCTTTTAATTTTAGGAGTTTAGTTTTTAGGGTTTAGAATTTAAGGTTAGTGTTTAGAATTTAGAGTTTAGAGCTTAGGGTGTTAGGGTTAAGGTTTAGGGTGTTAGGGTTAAGAATTCAGAATTTGTATTTTATACGGAAAAAATAAAGGCTTGTGTAAAATTTATTTTGCACAGCATGTGTATCAAAATTTTACCCTTGTTTTTAACACTTAAAAGAAAACTTGATTTTAACACTTAAAAACACTTAAAGTTTTACCCTTTTTTAACACTTAAAAGAAAACTTGTGTAAAATTCTTTTCTTTTTATAAAATGAACATCTTTAGCTATTAGGTCAATTAGTCACATGGATGGACCGAGAAATTCTCTATATATAATTTAATTTTTTTAAAAATTCTCTATATAATTTCCATCAAAAATTTAATTTAACCCCTTAATATTAAATTCTGCATCTGTTCTTAATTACTTACATGCATATACGTGTTAAATCTTTTTTATAAGGAAAAAGGTATTCCAGTACTGAAATCAACACATACAAAATCACATAAAATCTCATTGGTTTTTCACAACACTGAACATTTTATTAATTAATCATAAACATTATAACCCATAGTACTAATTAAAATATCTCATCTATTTTACTTCATAATGTAAGCCTTATTTTAATTTAGAGACCGTAACCGTTACATATATAACATTACTAGTTAATATATTAATAGTTAAGTTTTTTAATTACATAAATAAATAAAAAAACTCGTCACGTATTTTTAATTAATATTTAAAGATATAATAAATAAAACACATGACAACATTATTCGATCGAATAAACAAAAACATGTATGTGCTGTCTGCATCATCACTCACCCTATTGAGCTAGTGGTCATAAGATAAATTTTTAATAGCTAATTAGTTCCGCGGTATATAAAATAGGGTAAACTACCTCTAAGATCTCTTATTATTAATTTGATTCTATTTTGATCGTTGAATTAAAAATTCTGTAAATTAATTTACAAAATTTTCAATCTGATTTCAATCAAGCTGCCGGCCGTTAATTGCTAATAGAATTGTTGGCATGACAATTAAATAAATTAGTATAATAACACATTTGATTATCATTATTTACACATTCTGTTAATTTGATCTTAATTTTAACATTAGCACATTTGATCTTCATTATTTATATGCATCCTATTAATTTGATCTTTATTACGTCATCATCTTATTAGAGAGAATTTATACAATAGCACATTTGATTTTTATTATATATACATTCTATTAATTTGATCTTTATTACGTCATCTTCAAACTTTAGATCTACAGGGATATATACGCCCTGCAAACTAAATTTGTGTCTAACCATTGAATCAATACTAACAATCTGGATAAATCCATGCACCCTGCAGACTAATATTTTTAAATCTGAGTCACATAGATAAAATACAACATTTTTTACTACTGGAACTACCAGATCATTTGAGTCTTAGGACCACTCCTTGAATTAAAAATAGGTCTAATTAAATACAATATCGGCAAAAGAAAGAGATGCTCTTACCTCTTTTCTTTGGTTTCCTATGTTTAATTTTGAATAAAACCATATTTAAATCTCATATGGTCCCCATTAATACTACTAGTAGTGGTTACACTCAGTTTTGGCTGATCCTTCCTTCTCACACCTACAAAGAGGAAAATTAGGTCGCCCCAACAGCCCCACTGTCACTGCCCTAAAAAGTTATTAATGATGTCTTAACAAATGTATACACTAACCCCTCAGTTTTGGCTGATCCTTCCTTCTCACACCTACAAAGAGGAAAATTAGGTCGCCCCAACAGCCCCACTGCCACTGCCCTAAAAAGCTATTAATGATGTCTTAACAAATGTATACACTAACCCCTCCCTCTCTGCAATAACAGTGCATGGCGTGACAATATTCAATTTGCATGGACCACTCTTCCCCCTTCATACTTTTCGATTTTTATCATTTAGACTTTTAAAAGTGTTTTTTTATAACTATAGATATCTAGTTTATTGATTGATTAATTCAAATAAATTACTATAAGCTTATTACGAGGATAATTCTTCCAGTCCAAATTTTTTTCATTCATTGTTTATGTATATTAATAATCTATATTATGTATCAATATTGGTTGGTTTAACGAGATGATGCATTAGGTGATTTATATAATATTTAAGGGTTAGACTCTAACATTATGTTTGGAACGGACTAAACTGAGAGATCACTCATATGAACAATCTATGCAGTATCTGGAATAATCTTATTTTGAATAGTTTATACTAAAAGAATATTATGTGATATTTTGATCTCTTCATGTATTATACCGTGTTCGTTTTAGATTTTGACTTGTTATTGTATTTTAATTATTTCCTGTTGTATCTCTCCAAGTTGTTACAACAATAAACTTTGTTTCAAAAAAACAATAATCTTGATCAAATCTTGTTTTATAGGTGTAATGAAATTTGATCCCTAAAGTTATAACTCATTATTATTTTGGTATCCGAAAAAAAATTAGTTCAATTTATCCCCTGAGCTTTTCAATTGTGATACACATTACCATAGTCAATTTTTTTTTGAGAAAAAAATAAGGTGGCACTCTAAGAACATAACATGTGACACATAATATATATTAAATTTAAAAAACTTCGTGAAAAATCATTAAAATAATTTTTAAAAACCAAAAAATTCTCATTTTTTAAAATATTAGAAGTTTTCCAACTTTTTCTTGATTATTTTTATAAATTATCTTAAAAATTTTCAGGTTTAACATATATAACATAATACGTTCCTAGAGCACCACGTAGAATTTTTGTAATGAAAAAAATAGTTAATGTAATGTGTATTAAAGTTAGAAAATTCATGAACCAAATTGAATAAAAAAATCCAGATACCGAAATTATAATGAGAGATAATTTTAGGTGTCAAAATACTATTTAACACTTCTATATTTGATTTATTATCAAAATAAAATAAACTATCCCCACAATCCTCTCCTCCTCCTATTTAAACCACCTCCTTGTTCTTTCTTCTCCACTTGGAGTCTCCAGCTCTAGCTCTTCTATTGCTATAGCTATAAGAATATATATATATATACATATGTATGTATAGACACATATATAAGCTCTTCTTTGGAGTATAGTTATAGTTTCATGGTGTTTTCTCCCTTTTTTTCTGTTTTGATTGGTTTCTTTAGGCCTTTTGTTGAAGCTCGAAGGAGAGGTTACATATTCTATTATGGTGCTCCACCATCAGATGAAGCTGCCAGCATGATCTTAATTTCCCTCTGTTTTGTCGAGGAAAACTCAGATCATGTGGCAGTTTCACCTGTTGCTGCTTGCACAAACCAAAATAAAGAACCCTAATTTCTCTTAAGAAGAAACCCTAATTCCCACTCCAGTTTTCTCTCTATAAATCCCTAGAAAAAGGCTTGTTGTATCTAAAATCTAACCACAGGCTTGTTTGGATTGATGGGGTTTCTTAAATTTATCTGATTTTACTTCAGATTTCATTTTTGATTCATTTTTTGCAGCGGTTTCTTGAAACTTTTGCACCGGAAATGCTGCAGTTTCGATGATTTCAAGATCATCTCTCTGGTATTGTTGGGTATTTTCTGTTAACATTCCATACGGTTTCCTTTAACATAAACATATGGGCTATTTCATAGCTGTTCTATTGATTGTAGCTCAAATTTTCAAGTATCCAATTTTGTTTTAAGATCTGTTTGATTTTATGTCTGTTGTTAGGGATTTTTAGCGGGATGGATCAAGTCGTGTTAGAGGACAATCACATTTCTTAAAAATTTTAAATTCTCGTGTAGTTTATAACTTTATGTATTTTTTTGCATTTTGTATTTTCTATTTATGATCTAAGTTTGCACCACTAAATTTATAATATAACTTTCTAATTATTCGTATCCCCTGACATAAAATTATGCATCCTTCACTGATTTTCTAGTTAGGAGTGGAATTTCTTTCAAATCCACAGCAGATTTGACGAACCAGAGAGATGAAAGAAGTTAAAGAGACCACATTTATACACATTCAATATCAGATATCTACTGCAATTAACCACTGTAGGCATTTATACACTTATTTTTCATGTTCTTTGTACAAGCTGTGCATCACATGATGTCTCAAAAACAGAAGGATGTGTATGTATAGATATAAAAATAACATGGTAATATATATTTAAGATCTTAATTTGCAGCATGTTCTCAAATTCTTGAGTCTTCTGAACTTGTGCCATGGAAGCCCTTTGTGTCAAGGGACAGACACATGATTTTATATCAGGGATACAAACTTTTATACTTAATAAAACCGTACGAGAATTTGAAATTTCCGGGAGGGCGATTGCTAACACACCTCTCTCTCTCTCTATCATGAATGTTGCTTTCTTTCCATCTACTTTCCTTGTTGGAATTTGGTTATTCTTCTTAATGTAGACAAGATTCCATGCAGCACTCATATTTCCATATGTATCAAAATACCCAGAAATGCTATTAGTTTTTGAACTCTTTTCCCCAGAGTTCTTTTTCACTTGTACTTGTTAACGTTCCGTTTAAAGCTAGATCTTTGATTTTTTGAATCATTCAATCACTGTCTCTTGTTTAAAGATGGTTCCACTTTTCTTCCTTCTCTGATAGAGAAATGTCGATAAAAAAAAGAAGTGGGTCGAACCAGCTAGCTGCCTGGTTTTGTCTAGGGTGGACCCAAAGCTGGTGCAGTCCCTAGCTAGCTAGGTTAGTTGTCTATACCTGCAACTCTGGGTTCGTATTTCGTGTCCTGCCATGTTGGTGGTAAACTTTTTTATGTTTCAAGTATTGTATTATCACCAGGTTTTTTATCAGACAACAACACGAGGTTTTCGAAGCATTTTTACCCAGGGTCTGCTCAGGAGAAGCAAAGGATGATGCCGGTCAGGGAATGACTTAGGGGTTGGAAGGGTCGTACTCTTTAAAAATTTAAAAATTTTATATGATTTAAAAAAATTTATGTATTTTTTATTAAAAATTTATTTTCATTTTCTAAAATTTTATAAATTCACCCCATAAAATTTTATAGGTTCGGTTCCTCTAATATAAAATTTTACATTTGTCAAGATGTCGGTGGGTGCAACTCAATGGATTTGTGTAAAATATTGATATAAATGTACTGCAGAAAACTAATCGGAAGAGCTTGAAAATCAAACAAATTAAATGGCTTTTCGGTTTAATTGCAGGTGTGATTTGAGTATTTGGAACGTACATTTGTACCATCTATACATGAAAAAAAGGAAATGAATGAGCCAACATTTTAAGTAAAAAGGCACCTTTTTTATTAAGCAGATGGATTTTATATTCAAAAACAAATGTTAAGGTTCGAATCTACACCTTTGACAGAGACAGGACCAAATATTAGAAGAGACAAAGATTTTAGGGTAAAGTACACAAATGGTCACTAAACTACCCTAAAAATATAAAATGGTCATCAAACTTTCAAAAATTACATAGTGGGCATTAACTTTAGTTAATGTTACAAAATGGTCATTGAGCTGTTAATTGTCATTAATTGAATGACGTGACAGTTACAAAATTTTGAATAATAATACATAATCCTCTATATTTACACATTTAATCAATTTAGTCCTAATTTAACCCTCATTATTGATGTTTAAATTGATTGGTCGTGTAAATATTGAGGATTAAATATGTTGTTATACAATTTTTCGTAATTGTCAAGTCACCCAGTTAACGGCTCAATGACTATTTTGTAACAAAAACTAAAATTTAATGTTCATTATGTAAAATTTGAAAATTTAGTGACCATTTTATATTTTTTGAGATAGTTAATGACCATTTGTATACTTTACCCAAAATTTTATTTGATTAAGATTTAAACTGAAAATTTAAAACGCTATTATACCAAATTTTTTGAAATGGACAACAGTCAATACATTCATCCCTAATCCTTGACCACTCGATCGATCTTCAAAAGTGTAACTTGACCAAATGAGTTAGAAATATGGCACATACTTTTAAAGGTAATTATACCATGCACTGCGGTGGAAATATTTTGTTTCTACAAGCGCCCTAATTTTAGGGGTTAGGAATTTAGTTTAGGGTTTATAGTTTAGGGGTTTAGGTTTATGTGCTTAGAATTTAGGGAGTATAGTTTGAATTTAGAGTTTAGGGTTAGATTCTAGGTGTTATAGGTAAAAACCTAAATTCTTACCATATTATCCTAAACCCTAACCTCTAAACACTAAACCCTAAATTCTAACCATAGACTCTAAATTCTAAACCCTAAACTTTAAAACTATAAACCCTAAATTGAGTCTCTAACCCCTGAAATTAGGGCGCTTGTGGAAACAAAATGTTTCCACCGCTAGTGCATTATATATTTTCCCTACTTTTAAAATGGCATAAAGTCAAAAATAGCATCCAACGGTTAACTTTTTCGTTCAAAATTTACTCTCGTTAAATGCAAACCGTCGGTCAACACCCTTTGATGATGTGACATATCTACATAGCAGGACTTGTTGACATGGCGATGCTACATGTATGGAGATGCTGGTACGGCATTTTGCTGATGTGGCATTATAATTTAAAAAATAAATATTTTTTATACATTAAATTTTAAGCAATCAAATGATGACACGTGTCTTCATCTGATTGTTTTTAAAGTGAAGAATCTCGAGTCTAGTGGGTAAAAGGCTTAGTGTCTAACCACCAAACCAATCTTCTGAGTTTGTAAGTTAATACCAAATATTTTATATAACCTCATCAAATTAGTATGGTTTTTTCTTCTTTCAAAATTATTGTTCTTTAACAGCATCTCTATAATTTTTTTTTTTAACTTTTATTGAACAGAGTAAGGAAAAATTGTTTGCTTGCTTTTAAGGCACGAAGAAACCCAGCAGACGTTGATTTCTCGTTGTTCTTCTTCCACCAGAACACCATCTTACTTTGACAGATGTATTGACCGGCTGCATAGATCATCATCATCCACCAAAAGAAAACAATTAAGGTTTCGTCCCAAATTGTCCCCGAAGGAGAAAAGTGTAACGATTGTTATTTTCAATGAGTTGGATCATTGCTTGCTGCAGAAACACACCATGGCTCACCACTGCTATCTCCTCTTCTTTCCTTTCCCACAACCTAAATTGGTAAATTTTAAGTTCAACAATTTATTCAAATTAAGTGATTTATCCAAGTAATTAAATTTTATTTTATTCAGAGAGCTGGATTCGGATTTCTGAATATACGAAACACAAATTTTAATTAAACTCGCCATGTACTGAACTTAATGGCCCTAGCTTTGACTGCTTCAAAAGTTTCTCTTTTGTTTGGATCATTTTCGAGTGAAGTGGTACTTGCCAACGAGAAATCAATTGCTGGGTTTGTTCGTGCCTTTGAAAGCAAGCTTTCTCTTTACTCTGATCATAAAAATCTTCGAAGAGAAAAAATAATTATAGAGATGTTGTTAAAGAACAACAATCTTGGAGGAAGAAGAAGCCATGCTAGTTTGATGAGGTTATATAAAATATTTGATGTTAATTTACAAACTTAAGTGATTGGTTTGGTGGTTAGACACTAAACTTTTCATCCACTAGACTTAGTTTCAAACCCTAGCCCTTTCATTTTATAATTTTAATTAACTCTAAAACCAATCAGATGATGCCACGTATTATCATCTGATTGGTTAAAATTTAATATTAATATAAAAAAATATTTATTTTATTTTTTAAAAAATATAGCGCCACGTTAGCATTTGTATACATGTGGCATCACCACGTCAGCAAGTTTTGCTATGTAGACATGTCATATCATCAAAGGACGTTGACTGTTAGTTGACTGACGGTTTCCATCCAACGAGAGTGAATTTTAAACGAAAATGAAACGTTAAGAGTTTATTTGCACTAAAAAAAGATTAGCTGTTAAAATGACCAAAAGATCAAACATTATGAGCTATTTTTGACTTTATGCAACAGTCAATACTATGGGTGTTCAAAATTCGGTTAAAACCGAATTAACCGACTGAACCGAAATTTCGGTTGATCAATCGGTCGGTTAATTATAGATTAATTCGATTTTTGGTTAATTTTTTTGAAAGTTCGATTTTCGGTTAATTCGGTTCGGAACAAATTAATTAACCGAATTTACTGAAAATCTATTAAAATTATATATTAAAAATATATTTATATAAGCCTAACCCAATTAAGTTTTAACCTACCAGTGACCAGGCCACCACCAAGTTCACTAATATTTGAATACACACTGATATTTAGCCCAAAAACACAATTACACAAACCCTAAAACTCTTTTCAAAGGAAAAAAATTCTCTTTTCAATTTCTATTCTCACGCACGCACGCTCAGTTTCTCTTCTCTCTTAGCAGAGCTTTCTATAGTCGTCTCGTCTTGCTGTTTTTATTCAAATCCAGGTTAGTTCTTTTTTTATCTGGATGTACTTTTTATTTTGTTTTTTATGAAATAAATTTTATGTAATAGACTGGAGATGCTGTAAACTTAGGAAGAAAAAAAGAACTGGATCTTTGTCTGACCCATAAATACTTCTACTTTTTTCTCCAAAATATCTATTATTTATAAATATAATTTACACTATTTATAAATAAATACTATGGTCATATTTGATAATTAGCGGATAGCTAATAGCTGATAGGAAATTATATTAGCAGATAGCTGATTACATTAGTTGATTCGACTAGCGGATTGTATTAGCTGATTGTATAAAATTGCTTGGTAAAATTAACTTATAGCTAGGGGTGTTCAGAAAAACCAGAATCGATGTACCGTACTGAAAAACTGGAAAAATCAGACTAGATGGTAGGTAACTGTACCGGTAAAAATTAGTCGAAACGATACGGTAATTGTACCAGTAAAACTAGCGGTTAAACGGGACGGGAACATTTACTATTTTTCACTAAACGGTTAACCGAAAAAGATAAAAAATTATAAAATTAATTTTATATTAATATTAAATTTTTAATTATTACTAATATATGTGTAATTACATACTTAAACTATATTTTATAATGATATTAAATTATTAGTAATAATCAAACACGTAGTGTATGTCTATTCGAACGTGCATCTATTCTAGTATTGAGATATAGTGAAATATGTGCTGCATCCTTTTGTTTCTGTTGGGATTCCAGTATAGATGCAGACAGTTTGTGTCTTGAGGAATTAGTTTGATATTGCAATTCCTTTTACAGTTCATGTTGTTGTGTCTTTGTTTTATTTACATTTGCTCTTGAATAACTCTATTGAGCTCGTTTTCATATTATTGTGACCGTGGAATGAAATAAATTTGAAGTACTTTTTTTCTCTTTTCGGTGTTTTTGCCTTGATTCAGTTGACTCAATCGACAAAATGAATTTTAACGAAGTTCTTTTCTTTTAAAAAATTATAATGATTTTAAAAAATTATAATAATATCACATTATTGATTATAAAAACATTTTTGTAATTAATATAATTTATCTAAACTTTTAATTGTTTTAAACTTTGAAGACTTTATTTGGTTGATTTTTTTAAACTATTAAATTTAGTAGTATTAAATGTATAAAACGATTCATGGTTAATCGAGTAATCGTACCGAATAAATTGGTTAACCGTTTAGACGGTAACCGATTTAATCGGGATGGTAACGGTTCATCAAAATGTCGAACCGAAACTTTCGGGAACCGTACCGATAAGCCGTGCCGGTACGGTTAATCGTCCTTGAACACCCCTATTTATAGCTTATAGTTGTTTGATTATTTAAATAAGCAAAATGACATATAAGGACATAATTATATTATATTTGTGTCTATTAATATTAATTAGATTATGAAAAATATTTTTTAACATAATATTATTAGGCATATTTGATGGGTCTATATATTAATTTATTATTTATATAATTATTTTAATACAATTTAATTAATTATTAAATATAAATATAAATATAAATATAAATGTGTAAAAATAAAAATAAAAATATTAGTTTACAAATGTCACAATGTAAATATGTGGGGGTAAAGAATTAAAATAGAAAATGTTAAATTTAAGTTATTTGGAGAGTTTTTATAATTACTAAGGATAAAAGAGTCTTTATAACTCTAATATCAAAACCTTTAATTTTAAAAAATTCATATAAACAGCTTTTTTTAAAAAAATTAAAAGTTTCGTTACAATTTGCTATTCACCATATATCATATTAAAAGATTTAACCGATCAAAACTCTAATTTTAATTCAAACTTATAATTTTGGCTCAAATCGCAGTTTACCAAATAGGGCTATACATGTAAAAGATAAATTACACTTATATCGAGAATAATAGATATCTCAACAGAAAACTTTAATAAATGGCAAATTATGGCCCAATACCTTCGTAGCCCAATATACAGGTGAACTATTGCTATGGTAATGGTGTGTAATATCTGCTGCTTCTTTGGGTGAATGGAAAAAAATATTTAAAAAAGTTGAAATTAAAGATAATATACAGTTCGATTCTTATCTATGAGAATGGAGTACATTTTATAGCCAGCCACTTATTATTTAGTGAGAACACCTGTGGTGAGGGAATTAATCACTGCTATCGGAGTGGATATCTTGACTTAAACTAAAAATATGTATATACATCCAAATAATAATAACTAAAATCAATTATTATAAAATATAATTAAATTTATAATTAGAGTATATTTGACCTTAGACCAAAATAAATTTAAATAAGATCCACACATAGTGAAACTTAAACCAAAATAAATTTAAATAAGATACAACAGACCCTTAATTCTTTAAACCTTAATCATAAACACTAAACTTTAAACCTAAACCGTAAATCTAATATCTTTAAACTTTAATCATAAACTCTAAACTTTAAACTAAACTGCAAATCTAATATTTTAGTGTAAAAACATAAACAGAGACACCCGTGTTCAATTCAAACTTCACCATAATAATATTAACTCGTGGCACCAATTCAGCATACGTTGAAAGAGAGGGTATGAGATTATGGCAGGTCCCAACCAAAATTCCCTACATTTAACATTTGATTCTAAATAAACGTAGCTTTACATATACCCAGTTTTAACATTTCTATCCATCAAATGTCTTCTTGGTCATTCCTCCATTTTTTTACATCTCTTTATCAAGGAAAACTGAACGAATGGTTAACGGACCGACTATCTAATCCCCCACGACGACCTAAATTTCGAAGACCTTTCATGCAACCATGCACGAACCGTTAGCGACTGTACAAAGAAAATGACATGAAAAGCCATTAGTGAATGCTGCATCTCCAGCCTCGCTTTCCACTGGTGTCGTTCTAACAGTAGAACATTACTCTCTTCACATTATCCTTCAAAGCTGGCAAAGGCCGCACCCCGGATTCTCCTGCCGCCTTCGTACCACCGCCTGTTGAGCTATTGTCTTGCACCTCTGGTTCCATGTAGAACCGTGCTCGGAATGCAGCTAAGTGTGCATAATATGCAGGAGGAACTGCAAACGGAACCGCAAATAAGCTCTAATTAAATTACTGCTAGTCAACAATCAAACTACTGGCTATAACATCTGCATTATGGTGCAATGAATTTATATTAAAGCCGAAAACTTGCTCTATTCCTACTCACCAACGGAGACAGAGCACGTGCACCTTGCATACGTATAACAAAGGTTGTTTGTTAGAGACTGTATTCCATCTGCAGTGAAATTGTTTTCGTCCCAAAGAACATGGTAATGTGCCGGCCGACTTGTTCCCTGCCAAAAAGTTAATGAAGAACATTAAATTAATTCTAAAGTTATATCCAAAAGGACACTAACACAAGGAATGAGATGATAGTTTACGTAGCATTCTTCAAAACTCAAATCCTACATGCACTCATATATGCATTACAGTTCTTAAAGATCAAAAAAGTTTAAAGGATATCAATGTTCTACCTGAATACCAGCATGACTGCAAAGATAAAAGTCGAATTCGGTTGGATGACAGATTTTCGAATCAACAACAGTGCCTGGAAAAAAAACAAATTGCACCATCATTAGAAAAACTAATGTTCAAGCCGTCCAATGTCCGGGTATCTCAAATAATCGAATTATGCAAGAGCTAATCTTTTACCAGGCAAAATGTTTCCACTCTTGTCAGTGCTGCTACGGTCCCTGTGATTATTAGCAAACAATCGTGTGTGGTGTCTTTTTTGTACAACAATGAAAGTCACCAGTGGTTGATAGTTTGGTTCAAGAGAAGCACAGGCCTACAATAAATTCTTTATTAGAATCATAAACGTTCTAGATTCGTATACACCGAATTTGATCCTAAAAGTAAATATATCGATGCCCACCTTCCGGATTGCATCTAACTCGTACAGTAGAACTTGATAAAATTGTCCTTCACTCACACCATCCCTGCTCAAACAATTAGCCGATTAGTAAAAGGAAAGGCCTTATATCTATACAACCTACTTGAATTGTTCGAATGGAGCGCTACAATTGCATTCTATGTTACTCGAACTCGGGATTGAGTGTCGAATACAAGAAGCAGGTCAGAAATATTTACCAATAAAATTTACATCACAAACCTGTAAAATATTATCCTCAGTGGCTTCTGCCCTGTTGCCTTCCTAAAAGATATGAGAAGATCCCTACACAAGAAATTGAAAATTAGAAAGAAAATGCATGCAGCTTCATCGCTAAAAGTACCGATGTTACGAAATTGACATCAGCATACCTGATCATGCCACCACTGACGGTGCCACGTACAGGATCCTGCCATGTTTTGTATAAGTCCTGTATGAGTTCCTGTCTATGAGCCTGAGCACAAACTAGTCCGGCATATTTTGTAACTTCCGGCCAGTCTTGTGAAGCTACTACCTAAAGAACCGGCATATTTCAGAAAGAAGAGTAAATATTAGCACGAGGAGGGATACATGTCTGAGGAAAATTAGCTAGGAAAAAGAATTATACTGCCGCAATAGAGGGGCTCGAGTCTTCTCCATTTTCAGGGTGAGTCACGTCTGCTCCAAATATTATGGTTGGTATATCACTAACTAATGGTATTCTGCAGCTGATGGCATCCAAAAGAACCTTGTTTCTGCCACCCATCTGCAACAATGATGAGAGGCAGTCATTTACAAGGGAATATTGAATATATATATATATATAGTGAAAAAAGTCTCAGAAAGCACATATAGTGTCGTAATGCTAGTATAAGTTTGAATTAAATCATTTAGGGGAGCATATTAATTTAATGTATACAACTGGGAGAAATTATTCAACCTTAACATTGATCTTAAGGGACACGTTAGCCAAATATTGTTTACTGATCTTGAAAACATGTTTTGTCAGACAGCATTGTGATATTAATCCGAGATCAGTTTCACAAATTCGCTTGAGATCACCTGAAAAAAAAGTAGAACGATGTCGAGATTCAGTACACTACTACCATGTTGAGATCATTATTCAAGGCGTACGATTTAAGGAGTTACTTTACGTGCAATATAAGCATAGAGGAATAATGTATATATCTTAGAATTAGAACAAATGATCATGATATGACATACCATAAAGCGAGCCATTGTTGTCGGGCAATATAGCTAATAAAAGCTCTAGTTCTTTTCCTTTGGTTCTATTCACGGATGCATGATAAACATGCTTCAAAGCTTTTTCCACTTGCTCGGACCTGGCACTGTAGATCGGAATAACAGGCTCGTGGTGGAACTCCTATAAACAGAAATGGCTGATAAAGTTAGACTCAGTTATGAAATGTACGAAAAAGATATAAGAACACGCTGATCTTAAGTGTCAAAGATGATAAGACATAGGAAACTACCATGCCGGAAACTTGGCACATTTGAGCAAGTTCATTGCAAAACCCACCAGCAACACTCTCTTGCACACTTCGTGAGAAGTTAATACATGCCCATCGGCTAACAGTCATTCCATTGATCATTTTCTAGATCACATTAAAAGACGAAGGCAACATATTAGCAACCCAAGTTAGAAAAAGAATAGATCTAGACTAAAGATACATTTGTAGAAAAGAATATTACCTTGTTCATCATATTCCACTGCCCAACTTGAGGCAGACAATCCTTTTCTTTTCCGGTTTCATGATATTTCAGCTGCAAGGAGCCAATGAAATGGTCAATATAACCCTCTTTTTTTCACTAATTTGTAGAAAGTTTTAGATATATTACCCAAGGAGCAGGAAGGATACGAGCCTCAACCAAAGCAGGTTTTTCACTAATTTTGATTCCAAATTCCTTTGCATAAGGATCTTCATCATAAGCAATATGTTGAATTGTCTGATTGTGTTCAATATGCAGCAAAGACAACTTGTCATTAGACAGACCAAATAATAACTCAAAATACTCCCAAGATAGAGAACCAATCGATTCTATTTCGTATGGTAGCATCTTAGTTCTTTCTCGAGATTTCTTTGTTTATAAGTTTACACATTAATGTACCTGCAGAATATCGTTTTCCCTATCCCTTGGTCTTTGGCATGTGACTTTCAAGAGGGCAGTAATTTGCCTCTCATTCAATCTTTTTGTATATCTTTGTCCCTCAACAATTTTGCATGCCTAAGAAATCATAAAGCCGAGATTTCTCATCGGAGTTTGTCCAAAAACAAAGGTTAATTACTGAGGAATGGATAAACTTCCAACGACATCTTCTAACCTCCATCGGTAAATAATTTGCCTTCTTCTGATTTCCTACTTGAAGACAAGGTAGATGTGTATGTTGAATTGTGAAGCTATACATCTCTTGGAAGTATTCAACAACGGACTTCATGGTTGAGTTGTCATCGACGGGAAACCTGAACAAAGCACCATAAGTAATAAAAACAGTGCAAACACACTCATTCAAGCTCTCGCAAATGCCTTAACACCCGAAAATTTGTTAGAGAAGTTCAAGCAGAAATCAAAAAAGAAAGAGTTGAAGCTTACACTAGTTCTCTAGTAGGTTGAGAAGTCAATCCTGAAACACGATATTTTCTTCGAACATTCCCTCTATGTGTCACTTCAACTTTAACACCTCTGAGTGCCTTTTTAATCTGCCAGTAATTTCAAAGTTAATTACCATCAAATCAAATGCCAAGAACAAAAACAAGCCGCAGCAGCTGTAAAATGAAAAAGATACCTTCACACGATCAGAATCGGAGAACGGCCTAGACAGTACATCCTTGCCTAGAAGCTGAGCAACAAACTCTATTACGGGGAGAGGCTCAATGAATGCAGCTGAAGCCATATCTATTACGAAAAGGTAAAATACAGGTAAAAACAAAAATGAGTAACATCAACCAAAGTAAAGGCTAAGAGATATTGAAAATATGATCATAATTCATATACCGATATTCAGAGACAATCCCATCTCAGTAGGCCTAATACTCTGGTAAAAACCACACCACGACTCCAAACCATCACCAAGCCTTTGCGGCGCTCTAATATCGGGCGAAAAGAACGATCTCCCAATAGGACAGTACCTTCACAGCATCAAGCAGAGTGAGATGTATAGAACAACAATATTGATAAGCAGAATTGTTTTTTCTATAATCATGTACACTTAAACTCGTACCTCTTTGAAGGTAGCTCTCGTAATACAATGTCAAGAATTTGCAACACTTCTTGTGGAGCATCAGCGCGCTTACCAGCTAGAAATTGGCCTAAATGATGCATGTTTGCTCGGGCAACAAACTTAAGTGCCACTTTATATTCTCTTTCTCTTCTGTAAAATCATATATACGGGGGTCTTTCAAGGTCCATTCGAAATTAATGCATATCTTATACTACTTCAGTAAATTGAAATATATATATATATATATATATATATAATTCATACTCACTTGGGGCCATTGATGCCATCCTCTTCACCTACAAGCTTGATGGTGAACTCCTTCCATGCAAAAGGAAGTTCACCCGCCGTATACAGACTCTTTCTACCATCGTAAGCCGGCAATTTCATTCCTAAGTCAGATTCTTTGTACAGTCTCACAAGTTCCGCGATAATAGCTCGGTTAACCGTTCTGGATGCCACTTCAGGAGTTATGGTGACCTGCAAAAAAAAGGCAGAATACAGATTGCAAGATGGCAAACAACAATAAGAACAAAATTTAAACACCATAAATGCCATTAAAAGCAAAGGGCATTGAGAGAAAAAGAATATCTTATTCAATTTCATCTTCAATGTAGCAGCAAATGTGAAAAAGACATAACAGCATACACATGATGGTCAGATTTAAGGGCCCACCCCCAAATATTGCCATGACAGAAAAAAGTAGACACTCCCATATGGTGCTTTTGTTTTGAAGCAGTACTATGAAGCATTTTTAATGTAAGAAATCCAATACAAGAAAAGGAAAAGAAGAAACAAACAAGAGAGCTTACATCATACTGGTTCAAGTCCTTGTCTGGTAACTCTGCAAAGAAATGGTTAGCCTTCACAATACACTTTGTCCCAACTTGACCATAACCAGGTCTAGGTGCAAAATTCAAAGACTTGCTTGAAGTAGGGCACCCCATTTCCATTCCACTTGAACCATGACCATTCTGAACAGACCCATTTGAAGCTGGCTTATGTGCTACAGTACAAGGCCTTGAACTTGGTCTCATACAAACGTCTAGTTGATCAGATTTTCTACCACCTCTTCCCCTTCTTCTTCCTCTAT
This sequence comes from Hibiscus mutabilis, assembly GCA_019671005.1. Classification (NCBI taxonomy): domain Eukaryota; kingdom Viridiplantae; phylum Streptophyta; class Magnoliopsida; order Malvales; family Malvaceae; genus Hibiscus; species Hibiscus mutabilis. Next base: position 72,277 of record JAGYYJ010003236.1, read on the forward strand.
TCTTTGATGGAGGTGAGGCTTGGTTATGGGATTGTTTTGTGTTGTGGGGCTCATGAACTTGTGGTGGACCTTTGCCATTTTGTGCAGTTTTAGGTGCTCTTTGAACTGAGTTCATAGTGTTTTGCAAGTGATTTTTGATCACAAGGTGTTGCTCTGAGCTCTCTTTCATTTGCCTTATAGGCATACTGGCTAGCTTTGCTTAAACCCCACTGAAGCTGATACACGAGAATATAGGGAGAATCAAAATTTCATATTAACACATAATTAGTATCGAATTAAAAAAAATGCTCAAAATGACCTCAAAAGACCAAGCAAAGGAACCAAAGGCTCAAAATGAAGCTTTTTCAAGGTAAGAGAAAGCAAAGACAAACTGAACATCATCTCCAAAAAAAATCAAACCAACCACTATTATGAAACCAATGTCCATAATATCATGAGACGGAAAACATGAAGAAAATAGAACCCCAGAAAAAATGGATATACCCAGTAGACAAAAACCATTCCCCTAAGCTTGTCAGTCCCTAGCAAAAACTGAAACTTTATAAGGAAATAAATGGAACATCAGTCTAGAAATGACAGTAAGTCTAAGCAGATAAACATAGCAGCAGCATTAAAGAAAGTTTATTTGTTTTATTTTATATTTGCTTAAAGAACAGATTTTGAAAAAGCATGAGACAAGCCGTCCAGAAAGAAAACAAAAAAAAAACCAAGAGCTTGTATACAAAGAAAAGGAATAAATTTTGAAAAAAGGGCAATGAAATCAACATCTCATGGAAAAACAAAAAAAATGGAAAATTTAATGCTTAGCAGAGAAAAAAATGAACCCCATTAAATGCCACCATGAGATGTTACAGCACATATCCAAATAACTCACCAGTCACTAACTTGGGGGGAAAAGATCCAAAAGCAGTGAACTTTGAAGGAGAACAACAACAAGAGGGAGATGAAAAAGATGGGGTTTTGAAGAGGATTCAAAGGAAAAAGAGAGAGGGGGATGGTGATGATGAATACACGCATGCAAAGAGCTTTGATGTTTTCTTTATCACGTGTAAAAGCCTTTGCTTTTAAAGGAAAATGGCAATGGGGTTTGGCCTTTGGATTAGCTTGGCTTGAGCTTTCTCTCTCTGTGTGTGAGTGTTTGCTTTGTTCTCGGTTCTGAAGTGGAGCAGCAGCCTCGGGGACGTTCAAAGACTGGTTTTTGGCTTAAAGAAACGATAAAAATAAAAGTACAAAAACAACTTTGTCTTTAAAAAGCACATACATTGAATATATATTTATATACACTAAGTGAGAAAGAGAAGTGGGAGGAGAAGTGAAAAGTGATGGCGGGTGGATAGAGTATATATATATATTGAACTAAATAAAAATATAAAATTACTAGAAGGAGAAGACAATCCAAATAACTAATGACTGAGAAACCATACACAGAAGAAGAATAATTCGAACTTGCAGTCCCCCTCTCTAGTCCCTATGTAATGCCTTTGCTAGCTGCTCCTCAAAAAATTATTATTATTATTATTACTATTATTATTATTATTATTAAGTAAAAACATTTTTATGCATTTACTACAAGATAATTATCACTGTAAACAAGTTATTTCAAAAAAATCATTAAACATGTATTTTTAATTTAATTAAATATTTAAATAAAATATCATTGATGTTTATCAATTTATTTTTTCCAAACTAGTTATCAATTCGTAGGACTCCAAAAAAATTAAAAATTTTGACTAGGACTCAAAAAAGATATTTAACTCATTGTTTTCAAATAAATTACGTTGATAAGTCGTATTTTATCATTCAATTTTTTTTAAAAAAAGTTTCTAATCAGACTAATGAAATTTAATACGAGTTGTTCGAGTTTTTGTTTAGATTTGATTATAAATATTTATAATGTTATGATACTGATTGGTTTCAATTTAATCGACTTTTATAACCATATATATTTTACATATATATTTCTTTATTTCAATTCACAAATATAGGTAATATTTGTAATAGTATTTATTAAATCAAATATCATATAAAATTATATAGTATATTTATAATTTTATTTTTTAAAAACATATTTGAAAAAAATATGAGAGTATAAGAAGTCAAAGAATTGATATAAAAATGAATTTAAAAGAGTTGCAGTTGACGATTAAATTGAATAAGATACAAAGTTGAGAGACTAAATTAAAAAAATATTTTTCATAAAATGAAACTGAAATTACATGTGTATTTTAGTTTTTTTAAACAATTTCTATCCAAGGGAAGAAAAAATTTGCTCCTACATTGTATTGAACCCACAAAGAATGAGAATGTGTTAACTGAGAGTCATTTGTTCTAAAAATTGTTGACAAATTTTATTTAAATCTTATTTTATCATTTAAAATTTATTTTTTGAATTTTTTAAAATTCGAACCGAACTTTACTCACCTCAAACCTTAATTATAACAAATTTCCCCGTTTTATTAAAAATGGGTTGTGTGCAAATGGGTTGGTGTTTGGCATGGGTGTTAAGATGTTATGGTTCACAATGTTAGTGGTTTGGGTCTCAATGATCAACGGTGATGATGGGATGATATCATAGAGTTAGGTGGGGCATGGGGATGTACATTACTCCATGGTGGATCCTTGGACTCTGAGCCTAAATCTGAGAGCTTAAAGGACAAATCTCCACCATCATAGTGGTGGACTAATGTAGTGATTGTGTATCATGACATTATGAACTTTAAATGAGATTTTTGGGTTCCACCCATCCAATTTAAGATTAACTATTTGACGGTCTCAATTTACTACGTTATCTATTTTAAATCGATATTATCTATTTATCTATCAAAAAATCACAAAGCAACATACCTTAAAAAACAGTTATTTCTCTCTCAATGTTGTCTCTATTTTCTCTCTAATAATTTTTTTTGTTTTTTTGTTTTCTTCGGCAGCTTGTTGTCGGTAATCTCAGTTTACCCAGTGACGGTTCGTTCGCTCTTCTCGTCGAAAGTTGATTGTTGCCCTGAATCTCTGACATGGCTCTTATGTTTTTGTCTATCTTTCATCGTCGATCTTTGATTTATGAGGCGATGGTTGTCGATGGCGCATCCTGCTCATTTCTCCTATCATTTTATGCTCCGACGACCACCGAAATGACATGCAACGTTTGGATGCATCTACTAGCTCTTGATTTCCATGTTTCAGTTTTTTTCGGCCTTGGAGAATAGTTCGCCTCTCCTTTACTGTTTGTGTTTTCTGTCTGTTGTGTTGCCTTTGTGGTTCTTCTTTGTGCTTTCATGTTCTATATTTGTTCTTTTTACTGCATTGTTTTGTATTTTTGTTTGTCTTGTATCTTTCTCCCATGTATTTCTAGGTCTTGTATTGTTGTTATTCTCTTTGTGAATGAAGTTGGCTTGTTCAAAAAAATCCATTTATCTCAATGTAATTTTCAAGTAAATATTCACTCCTTATTTATATATAGGAGAGACGTAAAAATCTACTTTAAAAAATAAAATGAGTGAATCTTATTGATTGGAACCACAGATGATCTGATAACCCTCAAAGACTTGTATATATACACACAAGTTAGTAATAAGTTTTTGGTCAAATCCTACAAGTAGTTCTTATACTACACATAAGTATTGAAGTTAGTCCCTGTACTTTTTTAAATTTAAAAACATTAATAAACTCAAACAATAATCATTAAACATGTTAAGTCAAATTCTGGTATCAGTTTTAGTTTTATGCATAAGTTACAAAATTAGTTCATGTTCTTTAATTTAATACTTTTAATATGTCTTTTAGATATCTTCTAGAGAAAATTAAATTTACATTTTTAAAAGAATTTTCTGTTTTTATCTTCTATATACACCTTATAATCTGTGTTTAAAGTTTGAAATTGTTATTTTTAATTATATTATTTTTAATATTTAAATTTTAATTTTTTTTGTTAGGAGTACGAAAGACTTTAGTATTACACCTAATACTTGTTAATATTATTATTTGGAAAAAACTTTGATACACATGCTGTGTAAACTTTAGTTTACACGTGTCTTTTGGTTTTAGGGGTTAGGGTTTTAGTTTAGGGTTTAAGGTTTAGGAGTTTAGGTTTTAGGGTTTAGAATTTAATATTAGTGTTTAAAATTTAGTGTATAGGGTTTAAGGTTTATGGTTTAGTTTTTAGGGTTAGGGTTAGGGTTAGGAATTTAGGATTTGAGTTTTTATAGTGTAAATACACATGCTTGTGTAAAATTAATTTTACACAGCCTGTGTATCAAAGTTTTACCCTTATTATTTTTATATTAAATTATCTTTTATATATTTTTTTATAAAAAATGGTGTATGCTACCGGTCTCATTAAAATCTCCTTTAAACTTAAATAGAAGAAAAAAATACCTATAACATACAATATAATACGAACAAAAAATGGCATAAACCAACTAACCAACTAAACATAAAGTACCAAAAACCACCTGCGCCTAAAGATGATTCCTTTCTTCCTGTAGTATTTCAACTTCATTTGGTGGTTTCCAGAAATCCAACGGCTCTAGAGGCCGTGTCCGTCCAATTGCGGCCAGCCGATCCGCATAACGATTCCTTCACCGGTGAACATGCCGTATAACTAGCTGCCAATCCCTACCGATCAGCTCCCGAAGCAAAGCTACCAGAGCATGACCAATAAGTGTATCCGAATTCCACATAGCTATCCGAACCACCTCCATGCAATCCGATTCAATCAAAATGCATCAAAAACCTTTATCCCAAACATGCAGGAGCGCATCATACATGGCCCATAGTTCGACACTATAACCGAGCAACGACCAACAAAACGAGAGAATCCGAATAACCATTCGCCCTGAGCATCACGAAACCCCCCTATCGCATGACTTCATGTACTTTTTTTCTTATAAAAGTATTTGAATTTTTAATTTTTAAAATCACATATCAGACATCATAAGGGAAATAACTGATCATAACTAAAAGTTAAAATTATCTATATTTATTATAAAGTGATTAGCTAAATTAGTATCATAAGGTTACTCGGCAATAATTTTTTTTAGAAGAAAAGAACTTCATTCATAATAAAAATCAATTGCATAACAATCAAAACTTCAAATGCCTGCTATTCCCAAGCCAACAAGCTTACCCAATACATCTAAGCTTAAGTCATTGCTATAATCAACATTACTCGAGCGATTATCATTATTTATAACAGCCAAAATACTTTGAGGAATAAATTTTCAGATAAAAAATTATTTAAAAAATGAAATATAATGAAATAAATGACTTTTATTGGTTATGGCTATAAATAACGTGGTGAGGAGGGCCTATGACATAATTTCTCGATGTTTAAGGGTTATTTACTTGTTAGTACATAGTGGAGAGCCGCTAAACACGATTGTAGTGAACTAGTAGTGGCAATAATGTATGAGGTATGGGCTTATTTTGTTGTGACATAAACATATATATTTTTGGAAAATTCCAATTTAAATATGAAATAAAATATAAAATATGTCTTATGGGAGAAAGAATAATGAAGATAGATGGGCAAGTTTTGTTTTTTATTTTGGTATTTGAATTTGTTTTTGTCGCCAAATAAATAGTCTAATAAGTGAAGGGTATGTAGGGGTTGAGCTTGTAGACAAAAAATAGGAATAAATAGAGGAAGTGGGGGAGTTTCCCAAAGTAATTTCCTTTTGTTCTTTATGTCCTAAACGAGAACCAAAGAGAGGGAAGAGTGCTTGTGGTGGGGGTCCAACCTCTATATTATCACACAACATCCCAATAACAATTGCATATTTATGGCTCGAATTTAATTGAATTTGAATAGTATTTAAGGAAAAATGTTATTAGTAGAGTTTGAATTTTAAATTTTAATTTTTTTTAAGAGTAACACGATAATCTAGTAACTTATTCTTTACATTTTATTGATAGAAAATAAACGCTGGTTACATATTTTAAAACTACTTTGTAACCGGAACAAAGATCGAACCTTTAACACATATTAAGAAAATAAATTTTGAGTTTCAAGTCATTCACACCTTTTGGTTATTTTAGTATCAATTTTCTTTATATTGTGGCTTTAAATTGGTAGAATCTAATGGTGTTTGAAATCTTAGGATCCAATGACATAAATATGTATAATATATGCACGTCGACCTTTTTATATTTTAAACCAATCATGTTACCGATATTTTTTATAATATTAATTTATTAATTAACTAATTCATATCAAATACTATAAAATATATTATATAGACGATTTTCAACTCACTTTGTTCTATTAGCAAGGTCCAAATTAACATTTGTAATACATAAACAAACAAAATATTATTTTATTTATATATTATATTTACTAATTCGATTGTATGAATAATAATTTATTATAGTTATAGTTATATTTTTAAAAGAATATATGATTTATATCACTAAATTAAAAAATAAATTAAAGGTGGTATTTGATGTCATATCACAAAGTCATAAAAGTGATGGGCTGATGGGTAGGGCCCATCCTATATGCAGTCTTTCAAAACCCACAGCAAGTTTTGTCTGTACATTGAAATAGGAAATAGCAATTGGCCTCTTTTTCTATTGGTTCGGTGGATTTTACGATCAAATCAATTTTACTTATCATAATTTATATAAAAATTTTACGATCACATCCATTTAGAGATGTAAACGAGCTAAAAGTTTAGTGAACTATTTATGAATTTTTTAGTGAGAAGTTTGTTTATGTTTATTTATTTATTAAGTAAATGAACATTATAAGATTTTATGTACGTTTAATTAAATGAAGGAACACGAACAAATGACTCGTTCGTTCATTTACGTTTGTGAATGTTCGGTAATTCGTTTGTTTACGTTCGATTAAATTTATTCACATATGTCCATTTATATTTATTATTTTTCATAAAAAAAACATTAGATTTAAAAAATTATTCATATATGTCCGTTCATTTATGTTCGTTTAAATTTATTCACATATGTCCTTTTATGTTCGTTTGTGTTCGTTTACGTCTGTTTATCATTTTAACGAACGAACGAACACGAACAATATACATTTCTTAACAAACGAACAAAAACAAGAAATTATGTTTGTTTAGTTGTTCGTGTTCGTACATTTGTTCAGTTAAGAATAAACAAACAAACATGAACATACCATTGTTCGTGTTCATACGATTCGTTTATAGGACTAAGGAGGTCGGTTAATCGAATTAATTTAAACATATATCTTATAAGTTAAATTTGGAGAATAATCCAAATGAAAGTTAATATTTGGAATGTACGGGATGTTGAAGAATATTTGGAGATATAGGCTATTTTCTACCGTACACGGGGACCTCGCCACCTCCAAATATTTTCCAACATCCCCTATATTTTAAATATTAAGTTTCATTTGGCCTAAAAATCCAAGGAGTCGTTGTTATATAGAGAGTACATTTTTATTAATAGCTTTTGCATTCTAAAGGTAAATGTTAAACTTATAATTCACATGAGTAATATGAGTATTTTTTATCATTCGGTCAACTAATATATTTCTATACACTACATTTATTATACATTATAAATATATTAAACCATTTAACAAAATCAATTATGCTATGTAATTCTTGTTAATAAAATAGTAAATAGTAATTACAGTATATATTATATATTCAACTATTATACATTATAAATATGAAAAGATTTCACTTTGAAATTGGTAATTTTATTGGATATGACAAAAGGTGACTGTTGTTTGGGACCAATAAAAAAATTTGAAAAAAGGTTTTTTTTTTCTTCTTTTATGTGTTAAAGGCCAAACATCGCCCTTTTGCTTTCTTTTTCCTTTTCCTTTTCTTTACTTTGGCATTGCATTATCCCATCTTTTACACATCTTTCATTTCCCCCCTTTTTTTTCTTTTGTCTTCTAATACTATGAATTTATACGATTAACATTATTGCATTCTCATTTCAAAATCTAATTTATATGCTAATTATCAGTTTAGCTAACGAGATGAAATGATAACTTGTTGAGCAATGTTAAATGTTTAGATTTTGATACTGTGAATTAGACTGATTGAAAAAATTATTCTCATAATGTATATCTATAGCACTTGATTTAAATTAATCGATTAACAAATAATATATAAATTATTATCAAAAGAATTAACTTTATGTAATTAAACTTATTGTCCTAAGCTCTCACTATCCTTTTAAGTCTAAACCCCATATCCCATTCAAATTTTCTCCACTAAGATTGAATTTTTGAAATTTCCTTTAAAAATATATATGAATGTCATTAAAGCATAGTTTCAATACGATTGGATATTGTTTGAATTTTTTGAAATATTATTTATTTAATATGATATAATAAAAAAAACTTTGACATTATATTACAATATGTATTAATATACAATCCACTTCCAAGCAAGTTGGTTTCCTTGGTTGAATTTATTTATTTCACAATACCATTACACTCATCTCAAAAGACATGGAGTATATACATAATTATTGCTCTTAACTTTTTTTCATAAATATGGCACAAGTCAAATTATTTCTAGAAATATAGCATTTGCTACAGTGAAAGTGAAGATGATAGCATTTGTTACCGACTTTGAACAGTGTCGTCCACGTGCTAGCATCCATAGAAGTTATAATACCTCCATAGATGGCTGCCACGTGGACGACACTGTTCAAAGTCAGTGGTAAATGCTATCAACTTTACTTTTACTGTAGCAAATGCTATATTTTTTAAAATAATATGATTTGTGCCATATTTGTGGGGGAAAAATAAACAACCCCAAAAAAGTAAAGCTTCTAAAAGACATATCCAATAGGAATCACAGGATGTGCAGTGCCACTGTTTTTATACTCTAGAAGCTCCATTTATTGTTCGATATGAAATTAATGTCTGCATCTCTTACATGCATGACAAACGTGCCTTACTATTGCACTCATCCCTTATTGTATAAATGTGAAGTTTACATAACGAACATTGTTTTTTCTTCTACCAATATTGCACTTCCTTTAGTTATGCAATTTATTTGTCAATCTATCTATCAACAACTCAAATTCCAAACGTGTCAAGAAAGAGACAATAGTTCATCATTGAATCTAAAGCTCTTTGTGATTTGTTTCATGTGGTTTAAATTTCATAATTCAATTTTTGTAATTTACGGTGTTTGGTTCATGTAGTTTCACATGGTCAAAGGAGTTTGAATTACAGTTGACTATTTTTTCTTTACGTTCTTTTGCAGTTTGTTTTACCATATTTTTTCCTGTAAAACAAACTACATTCTCTTCAACTCTAAACCTTAAACGCTAAACACTAATCCAAACCTTAAACCCTAAATATTAACATAAACCCTAAATGCTAAACCTTAAACACTAAATCCTAAACCTTAAATGCTACCGTAAATCCCAAACCATAAATGCTACCATAAATCTTAAACTTTAAACCATAACCACTAACCTAAACCCTAAACCTTAAAAACTAAATACTAACCTAAACCATAAACCCTAACCCCTAAATAATACCCTAAAACTTGAACCATGAACCCTAAACATTAATCTAAACCATAAACCTAAACCATAAACCTTAAATTTTAGACCCTAAATACTAACAAAACCTTAAAACCCTAAACCCTAACCCCAAAACCCTAAATTCTAAACTGTAAGATATTGGTATCAGTTTAGGTCGATCATTTCTTCCAAATTTCAATTTTTTTCTTCTCTTCTCTCGATCTTTCTTCCCTATTTAGAAAACATGGCTACAACAGAACATGTTGCTTCTACAATTAGCTCTCCAGTAAGCTCTCGTCCATCTAATTTTACCCTTTCAGATGCGTCTTTCTCCCATTCCGTCTCAATCAGTGAGACCAGCAGAGCAGAAATCCCAACAGGTCAAAGCCCCGAGAGAAGCACATGTTACTGCGCATGACAGTTCTTCCAGCAATTTTAGTAAGCAATAGATTGTGGAGCTCCAACAGATGTTTGGTCAAATATTCTCCAAATCAGATTCTACTGCATTTCCTGCTATTGAAAGTAGAATTTCTTGTTTGGCCACAGTCAATCCCTGGAGTTGGATAGTGGATTCTGGTGCTTCTAACCATATGACAGGCAATCATGACATTTTTTATGAGTACAAGCCACATTCATTTGCATCATCTATCAAAGTTGTCGATGGATCTCTCTCCATTGTATCAGGAAGTGGTTCTATTAAATTAAATGATCGTCTAGTACTGTCTAATGTTCTTTATGTAGCAAAACTGGCCTGCAATCTTCTGTCTGTTAGCAAAATTGTTAAAGATGAGAATTGTGATGTTAACTTTGGGCTGTCTGGTTGTATTTTTTAGGCACAAGATTCGAGGACGGTGATTGGCAATGCTGGGCGACACAATAGACTCTACATTCTTGATGGCATATCCTCACGAAACAAAACTATTCCCAGTTGTCCTACGTCTACAGTTTTTTCCTCTTCCATTATTTCTAATGATGTAATGCTATGGCATTTTCGATTAGGACACCCGAATTTCTACTATCTTGCGAAATTGTTTCCTAAGTTGTTCCTGAATAAACATCCATCGTCATTCACCTGCGATACATGTCAACTTGCCAAACATACAAGACAATCATATATTCCCACTAAATTTAAACCTACCTCTTATTTCTCTATCATACACAACGACATTTGGGGTCCTTCTAAAGTTAAAAATGTATATGGGGCTCCTAGTTTGTGTCTTTTATTGATGATCACTCTCGGGTTACTTGGACCTATCTCATGAAAGAAAAATCAGAGGTTGAAACGATATTTAAAACGTTTTATCACATGATCGAAAACCAATTTGAACGCAAAATAAAGATAGTTCAGAGTGATAATGGGAGTGAGTATCTTACTAAATCCATTGGTTCCTTTTTTCGATAGAAATGTATCTTTCACCTTACTTCTTGTGTTAACACTCCACAATAAAATGGGGTTGCTGAAAGAAAAAATAGACATCTACTCGAGGTAACTCGGTCTCTTCTGCTTTCTGCTAATGCTCAGCAGTATCTTTGGGGGAAAACACTTCTTACTGCTACTTTCCTAATTAATAGGATGCCTAGCAAAACTATGAGCTTCAAAACTCCTTTTGACACCCTTTTACATATTTTTTCACATTTCAAACCATGGTCATCTGCTATTCCTTTTCGAGTATTTGGCTGCACAGCTTTTGTTCATGTGCATAGCAACAATAGGAGTAAGCTTGATCCTAGGTCCTTGCGGTGTGTGTTTATAGGATACTCATCAAGTTAGAAAGGCTACATATGTTACTCGCCTATTACCAAGAAAACCTATGTTTCATTTGATGTTACTTTATTTGAAAATCAACCTTATTTTGTAGGGACTAAGATTCAGGGGGAGAGATGTGAGAAATCTCAGCCTATTACTCCTACTCATATTCTTCCCTTGTTGTCTCTTTTTCCGACCCTTGAACAAACACAAGATGAACAACCTAGCAACTCTGATGATCCTACAACTTCTCTAGAGCCTACATTTCCTAGCTCTCCTAGTGTTCTAGTAGAAAGATCTTCCCTAGAACCTACATCTCCCATCTCTTCTAATGTTCCAGTAGGAAGACCTTCTCCAGAACCTAGATCTCCCAGGCCTCACACTACTCAAATCCTACAATCTCTAGTCAAACAGTTTACTTCCTATACCAGAAGAAAGAAAATTGTCACAGAACCCATTGATCAGCCTAGTATTTGCCAAGAACTGATCTTAAGTCCTGCTTCCATGGAGGAAAGGGTAAGCAGTGATGTCTCAAAAGTCCAGTTCATGAGAATTTAGATGATTTTCCGATTGCAATCAGAAAGGGGGTAAGAAAATGCACTAATCATCTTATTGATAGATTTGTTGCTTATAGAAAACTATTATCTGGTTTCAAGGCTTTTACAGCTAATATTAATAGTGTAAGGATCCCTAGAACTGTGGAAGAGGCATTTGAAAATCCTGATTGGAGGAAAGCTGTTGAAGAAGAGGTCAAAGCCCTACAACAAAATAACATATAGAGTTTAACTAAACTGCCAGAAGGAAAATAGATGGTCGGATGCAAGTGGGTTTTCACAGTAAAATATCATTCTGATGGAAGTATCGAGAGGTTCAAGGCAAGGTTAGCGACAAAGGGATTTACTCAGTCATATGGAGTAGACTATCAGAAGACTTTTGCACCTGTGGCAAAACTGAATACAATAAGGGTGCTGCTCTCATTAGCAGTTAATAAAGATTGGAAATTGCACCAACTGGACATTAAGAATGCTTTTTTGAATGGAAAGCTTAAAGAAGAAGTAGATATGCAGATTCCACCAGGCTTAGAGGATGACTCAACGAAACAAAAAGTGTGCAAACTAAATAGATCCTTGTATGGGTTGAAGCAATCACCAATGGCCTGGTTTGACAGATTTGCGAAGGCAATGGTGAAGAACGGGTTCAAGCAAACACAGACAGATCACACATTGTTTACGAAGGTAGCTTCAGATGGTAAAAAACTCTCCTTATTGTTTACGTTGATGATATGATCAATACAGGAGATGACACAAAGGAAATTGAGAAACTAAAGACTTTTTTGGCAACAGAGTTTGAGACTAAAGACTTGGGAGGTCTTAGGTACTTTCTCGGAATGGATGTGGCTAGATCAAATGAGGGAATAGTCATAAATCAGAGAAAGTACATCTTGGACATGCTCTCGAAAACTGGAATGCTTAGATGTAAACCAGCAGACACTTCAATAGATGCATGTTTCAAGGTTTGAATAAATGGCATGAGTACTCCCGTGAACAGAGAATCTTACCAAAGGCTGGTTGGGAAACTGATTTATTTATCACTCACCAGACCTGATATAGCTTATCCAGTACGCATAATCAGCCAGCACATGAACGATCCTAGAAAAAAACATATGGAGGCAGCCAATAGAGTCTTGCGATACTTAAAGTTTACATCAGGATTTGGACTTATTTTTAGGAAAAATCAAGACAGATCTGTGAAGATTTACACAGATTCTAGCTGGGCAAGAGAGTTAACAGATAGAAAATCTGTGAGTGGCCATTGTTCGTTTGTGTGGGGAAACTTAGTCACATGGAGGAGTAAAAAGCAAATTGTGGTGTCTCGAAGTAGTGCAGAATCATAATATAGGGCTATGGCCCTTGGAATTTGCGAAGGCATGTGGCTTAAAAAACTTCTCACCGAGCTGGAGTTGGATGAAAAACAGGAGTTCGAGGTACTGAGTGATAGCCAATCAGCAATGAGTATTGCTAAAAATCCAGTACAACATAACCGAACTAAACATATCGAAATTGACAGATATTTTATTTATGAGAAGGTAAACAGTGGTGTCAACTGGCAGATATCTTTACAAAGGCACTTCCAAGAGTGACCTTTGATGAGTTCTCATCCAAACTGGGAGTATACAACATATACACACCAGTTTGAGGGGGAGTGTAGGATATTGGATGTAAATTAAATGTTGTAATCTTATCTTATCTTATCTAATAGTTTGAATTTAAAAGTCTAAATCTAGATAAACTCTATCTCATTAAAGGATAAGAGTTATATCTCTTAGGTAGACTGCTCTAGGTTAACTACTTGTAAAGCTATAAAAGGAGTACTATTGTACAACATTTTTGAAATAAGATTTAACAGAGAAACACTCTAAAATGTTATTTGATTCTAACATAAACCCTAAACACTAAAAACTAACATAAACCCTAAATTATAAACACTAAACCCTAAACCCTAAACGTTAAACCATAAACACTAACCCTAAACCTTAAATACTACATCATGGATGCTACCATAAATCCTAAACCCTAACCAATAACATAAACCTTAAACCCTAAACACTAAATATTATCATAAACCATGAACCATAAACCATAAACACTAAACCCTAAATATTAAACCCTAAACTCTAAATGCTACCCTAAACCCTAAATACTAACCTAAATACTAAACCATAAACCTTAAATGCTACCATAAATTCTAAACCCTAAACATTAACCTAAACCCTAAACCATGTTTTGGTTGGAACTTGTTTTTAGCATTATCGATGTTTGTCTGTGGACTGTTCATGAAATTATCAGAAAACTCTACCAAACAGCAAAAAATGAATTACACAACATCATCCAAACACCAAAAAATATTTTCTATAGTTTGTTGTCTAGAAAATGTAATTTATTTTCCAGAATTCATTTTCTGAAAACAGATTTCAGTGAAACAAACAGACCCTAAACATGATAAAGTTTTACTTGATCTTAATTCTAGTTTTGCTTTTTAGTGGCATAATTTTGGTTTAAACCCAAAAAAAAAATTGTAAACAAAATTATAAATGAAGGACCATAATGGATTGAAAATGGTTAGTAGACTACTATTAGCTTTCACAATGGATGCCATGTTTGGAAGTCAATTAAGGTGGTGGAACCACCAAATGAGGAGGGGAAAAAGGAAGTTAAATGATCATGAAATCATCACTACAAAAGAATATTTGTTGGTGGGTTCTCTCCTTCTTTACTCATTTTTTCAAATCAAGTCCAAATTATTGTTTGATGAAATCATATCAATCAAGACTATATATCATCTCATTATTGTTTTTGCCTTTTGTTTTTGTTTTTCAATTATTGGTGCCAACGAGAGAAGTGTATGATGATGATTTCATGATCATTAAACTAGATCCATGAAATTTTAATAATATGAATTTATTAAATTAGCTTCAAGTTTTATCATGTATTATTTTCTTTATTAAGATAACTTGTAGTTTTTTTTTGTTCAAAAAATGACAAGTTTAAAAAATTATTGGTACAAAGAAAACATATGCTTATAGGTTGATCAAACCAGATAACTGATTACACTAACCACAGAGCTTATGTGAGATTGTAAAAAAAAAATTCTTATCTTCACCAATGGTCAAAGATCCGGTCATTGTCTTGGGTATGAAATAGTTTTGAAATTTGTGGCCGCCGTCTACCTTTATATGGGCTGACAGAACGCGAAAGATTAGTCATTGAGCTTATCCAGTAAATACATTAGCGTTGGTACAATATACAAGAGACGTGAGATAAAATATATTTAAACGTTAAGTATCATCAGACTTATGAAGGGAGGGATATGAGTAAAATAAAAATTATATCTGATTGTATGTTAAAAAATTGAATAGAGAGTATGCCAATTAAAATATAAAATAATAACATAACATCTATGCACAGAACAGGGAATTGAGCTTACATGCTTGAAACCAAGCCTATCAAACCCAATATTCAACCACATAACCTTAAATTACTTGGCAAATCTCAAGCAAGTCCATGCCCAAATGATAACCACAGGCCTAACCCTCCACCCTTTCCCTCTCAGCAAACTCCAATTATCTATCGGCTACTTCAGCCTTATCCCATGCCCTCACAATCTTTAACCAAAACTCCAAACCCAACAATTTTCCTTTACAACTCCCTCATTTCTAGGGGTCTTCATTCCCGGTTACTACGTACGCCGGCTAGTTTTAACCGGGTATCCAAAAAAATAGGTAATATGTAATCGATTCATATTTTTATTTATTTATTTTTAAATTTGAAAATTTTAAAAAAATCTCATAGTAAACATAAAATTTAAAAATTCATAATACATAATTCAAACACAAAAATTAGTGATTTAAAATTAATTTTAGATGAAATATTTGGATATATATATATATTAAAGTTTATCACCAAAAAGACCTTAAAAATATTAATCTCATTTTTTCTTTCGAATCTCGGTATGAAAATATAATACATCTCTATTTAATCAAAAAATATATTTGAAAATTTTAAAACTTAAAAGTACATAATACAAACATAATTTTTTTTTAAAGATTTAAATTTAGTTTTAGGTAAAAATATTAAGGAACCTAAAATAAAAATATAATTTAAAACTAAAAAATCAGGTCATGTACCCATTTACCAAAATAATTCAGCCCAGATTCAGACCAACTACCCGAAAAAATCCCAAGTCGAATAATTTTTTTAAGAATTATCCAATTTTTTAAAATTCGAGTTGTCGGGCCTATTCACCCGAGTCAGGTATTTTTAAACACCACTCATCAACCAACCAAAAATGTGAAACCCACCTTGCCTTTTTCCTTTTTTTTTTTTTTTGATCAAATATGAAGATCGATCATTAAAAGAGAAGCTTCATACAAACATGGCTTACAAGCCAAGAAAATACATCCGAAACAACGCAAATCAGGACACCTTGTGAGCCCGGAACATAAAAACAAAGCAAGGAGCTGCCACGCAATCGAGCAGAGGGAAGAGAAACAAAATGTTGTGGCTATCAGAGCGAAGGAAACAAAATCGAACTTCAGCACCCACAAAGGGCATACGACAGCTTGACGACTTTGGGTACCGATGATACTGACGATGAGTCCAAGGGCCGGGCTTACCAGGACGGCAAATGAGGCACCATTCAAATAAAAAGACCTATTTCAAAGAGAACCCGACACAGCAGCGAAAACCAAAAGCTACATGCAAAGATAACATCGGAAGAAGGAATTGCTAAAGCTACCACCGCCACCGACATTCATCAACCCTGCAAAATCAAACAATGGAGAACAGAACCAACAAAAATGAAAACACTAACGGCAAGGACCGACATTCATCAACCCGGATTTAGCTACCCAGAATTCAGTATTATCTGCTTATCTGCGTAGTAATAATTCTAATTTGAACAGTTTTATAAGTAAAATATATTATCAAAAAATTTAAAAAATATAAACAAATAATATATTAAAATCACCTTAGAACTACTAAAAATTTATCATTATTAGTGATGTTACTACTGAGGACACTAGTTTATTCAATTGTAGCAAAGAGTAAAGTGCTATCAACGAAAAATAAATTTAGCGCGACAAAACGTTAAATTTCTTGAGTAAAGACATGAGTTCGAATTTTAATATTGTGAATAGAATAATTGAATTAAAAATATCGCTCTAATAATGAACTTCTACATTACTAGATCCAGACTAATTAGTCTATTGATTAGATACCAATGATTATTAAAAAAATGAGTAAAGTGTTAAATCAAACATGGATTTTATATCAACTTCGAGTAATTGGATCGATCAAAGCTCTCAAAACATTTAAATGCTCTAAGATAATGTCTTCCTTTTTATTGTATGGGTAAAATACCATCAAACTTTTAGGCACGTATCGATTATACTATTAAACTAAAAAAATATTATTTTAGAACCGAACTTTAGTCTATACTTCAATTATATTATTAGGTCGTTAAAGTCTCTCAACGCCATCGCAAGCGAGCAGTTAAAAACCGTTCACGTCGTCGATATTAATGGTCTAATGATAAAAATTAAAGCCTAAGCTAAGATTTAATGCTAAACCAACATCGATTATTAAAGTTTAGTACTAAAATATTATCAATTGATATAAATCGATACCAAACTTAATGATTAGTAGAATATGGTGTAATTTTATCTTATTTTATTTTTGTTAGAATGATTTACTCGTGGTTTATTTTGTATGCAATGCTACTATTTGTAGTTGCTACTAATGGAATTATATTTTATTAAAAAAGTGGATTATAAAAATATAAACTGGTATAATGGAAGATTAGTTAGTTCATAAAGGTGCTTGCTAGTTGGCCGGTTGATGCCACGTCTCCCTGACCAATCTTGGACATATCATAGCAGTAGCTTATAGTAGTGTAATATCTACACACACAAAATCAATCAATTGTTTAATTTATTATATGAAATCATATAGGTTAAAAAATAAAGGTAAATTATCCAAGTGACTACCGAACTAATTAAGAATACCTATTTTGACCATTGAATTATCGAAATCATCAATCAGACCACCGAATTTATTAAATTGACCTATTTTGACCACCGCTGTTAAAAAATTAACAGAAGGGTAACGGAGGGGTGAGGTGGCAGTTAACAAAAATTTATAAAATTATACATTTGGTCCATATTATGTTATATCAATTTGATCATAATTTTAATTTAATTAAATAAAATTAGTCAACCAATCAAATAATAACACGTGTCATCACCCAATTGGATAAATTTACTCAAATTTTAATATATTTTTATTAATATTTAATATATTTTTTCTCTAACCAGGTGGTGCTGGTTAAAGGAAAATTAACAAATTTAAAAGAATGTCTTTAGGGAGATTCAAACCTAGGACATGTGAGTTTTAAATCCACACCTTTACAACTACACCAAACCTCTCTCAATGACATGAATCGCACCATTTAATATATATATGTTATAATGCAGTAAATGTTAGGGAAAAAAGAAGTAAACATGGTTGAAAGGGGATTCGAACCTAAATCACTTGGGATGTGTATAATCACACAAACATTCTATTTAATTTAAAACTGAAAATTATTAAATATTCTATTTTAAAAATATTCGAATATTTTTTCTTTTTCATATTTAAATTAAATCGAATATTTATTAAAATATTAAATATTTGATTTAAAAAATATTTTATTTAAAATAAAAGAAATTTTATTTAAAAAATATTCAAACATTTTAAATTAATTTAAAATACTTTAAATATTTGATTTAATTTAAATACTTTAAAATTTGATTTAAAATATTCTAATATTTTTTAAATCAAATTTCTTTTCTTTTAAATAAAATATTTTTTAAATCAAATATTTAATATTTTAATAAATATTTGATTTAATTTAAATATGAAAAATAAAAAATATTCTAATATTTTGAATCGAATTTCTTTTCTTTTAAATCGAATATTTTTTAAATCGAATATTTAATAATTTTTATATTTAAATTAAATCGAATGTTTGTTTGATTATACACATTCCAAGTGATCTAGGTTAGAATCCCCTTTCAACCATGTTTATTTATTTTTTCCCTAACGTTTACTGCATTATAACATATATATATATATATATATATATATTAAATAGTGTGATTTATGTCATTGAGAGAGGTTTGATGTAGTGGTAAAGGTGTGGGTTTAAAACCCACATGACCTATGTTCAAATTTCCCTAGAGCCATTCTTTCAAATTTGTTAGTTTTTCTTTAATTAGGTCACGTGTCACCATCTGGTTGGAGGGAAAACTAATTGGGTGATTACACATGTCAATATCTGATTGGCTAACTAATTTTATTTAATTAAATTAAAAATATGACCAAATTGATATAATAGGTAAATAACATAGACCAAATATGTAATTTTACATATTTTTGTTAACTGCCACGTCACCCCTTCGTTATCATTTTGTTAATTTTTTAACAAAATAGGTTAATTTAATAAGTTTAGTGGTCCGATAGACGATTTCGATAGTTCGGTGGTCAAAATAAGTATTTCCAATTAGTTCGGTGGTCACTGGGGTAGTTTACCCAAAAATAAATTATAAGTAAATACAAATATAATAAGAAACCTCTATTAATTTCGTCCTAATTTAAAATTTTCATCATTTTATTTTTTATTACTCAAAAGTTTTATCATTTTAGTCTTTGTGCTTTTTTTTTTAAAAAAAAGTTGTTTTTCACAAAAATGTTATATTGTTTTTTTAGTATATTACTCGTAATTTATTGTTGTTTCGTGATAGGATGAAGTTATCGAACTATTACTTTGTTTAATAAGCTCGTTCGCTTTAATAGTATTGTAAAAAAATAAATTGATGAAAATCTTAGATATAAAGAGTTAATTTTTTTTTGAATTATGATAAAATTAATAAAAGATATAATTTCTTTAAATTATGACAAAATTAATACTATCTTAAACTCAGCGAGTGGTCTTAGTAAAAAAGGAAATTACGTTTATCTTAAAAGACTCGAATTCTAGTAACTTTGTCTGCAAGTTGTATGTGCCTTATCAAAGGGTTAAAAACATAAATATATACTATCTTGTAATTACCTTAAAACTACCGAAAAATGTTATTATATTATGTTATATTAGACTTCTGATTTAACTTTTTTTTTAAATATTTGTTTATTACCTAACGTTATATATATCTATATCTATATATATATATATATATAGGCTTAAAAGACTAAAGGCTTTATTAGAAAATTGGCCACTTAACTATATTTAGATTTCTAAATTGATACTCAATATTTTTTTCTTCTAATTTTGTCCGAATGTATATGTCGTCCAATAAAAACGTATCATATATCATGTTTTTATTAGCTTATATTATTTTTAGATAAACGAAAAGTAAATCGATAGTTTAAGTACCTATTTTGACTAGAAAATTAAAGAACCAGTCGAAAAATAAAAACAATTCAAGGGTCAGTTTACTAATAAAGGCGTGACCAAAAGTTATAATTTGAAATGGATAAAAAACACAAAGAATCTAATTAGAACAAGAAAAGATTCTAATGGTTATGGTGGAATAATAATTACACTAAAAACGGTCCAAATGGAGTGACCAAATTTGACTTTAAAACTTCAACATAAATAATAATAGATGTCAAATTTGTATATAAGTCCTTGTATAATATATAAATCATGGATTTAATCCCCTATCTCTAATTTGATTTATGTATTTTCTAAAAAGGCTAAAATTTCAATTATGACTTATTTTACTGAATTATAAGAACTAAAAATAATAAGGGTAGACTACACCAGATACCACTGAACTTTAAATTTAGTATCGATTATACCGTTGAATTAAAAATCGATATTATTTTAGCACTAAACTTTGATTTAGGTTTCAATTACACCACTGAGCCGTTAAAATCTATTAATGTCATTGCATGCAGACCACAACATCAATTTTAATAGATTAATGGTATAATTGAAGCCTAAAGAAAAAATCAGTGCTAAAATGTATATATTTTTAGTTCAGTGGTATATTGATGCTAAGCTTAAAGTTTAATGGTATATGGTGTAGTTGACCCAAATAATAAAATTAGAAAATAAAGGCTAATTCCACAATGGATGTATAATATAAGGACTTAATATATAACTTAACATAATAATAAATTGTTTTTGAATGAGAAATAATGGAGAAATTAAGCAAAATTTCCAGGTTCATCCTCTCAATTCTCAAAGACAACTCAATCCAGCATATAGCAGCATCCAACAAAGATTCCACTCTCCCTTTGTCTTGTCTTTCTTCTACTTTCTCCGATAAAGATAGATAAAACTTGGGAAAACTACATATTTAGTATCTTAACTATGTTTATATTATTGTTTTGGTATTTCAACTATTATTTTTAGCAAAATGATACATATTGTTACGTTTTTGTTCTATTTTGGTACTTCCGCCGTTTAAAATTAAAGAAATAGTGGCGTGGCCTGGGTTAATAATAATTTTAGTCCAAAAACTTATAAAATATATCAATTTAAACTAAAATTCTATCAATTTAAATATATTTTAATTTTTGAATTAAAATTGTAAATTCCTCATATTCTTCTTCTTCTTCTTCCAATTGAACATTTTTTTTGGGTTTTGAAGTTTAAAAAAAACACTAGGGATAATTAAAATTTTAGGATTTGAAGATCAATGGGGGCTAATACGTGGTCCATTGGAGGACCCAAACTCCACGATCGGGATAGCAACGAGAAATGAGGGGTGGAAAGGGATGAGACAAAATTCTATCAAAATGAATATGATGTTTTACCCCCGAAATTAATATGATATTTTAAATTGATAGATTTTTGATTAAATTGATAATATATATAATTTTTTTGGACTAAAACTGTGATTATACCAAGCAACACCTTCATCTTTGTTAGTTTTTAACTTCGAATACTAAAATAGAAAAAAAAACATTAGAAACTATTTTACCAAAAATAATAGTTGTAGTACCAAAACAATAATGCATGCATAGTTTGGGGTGCTAAATATATAGTTTTCCCAAAGAAATTCTATTTTCCGTACTAACAGAACCAATATTTATTCATCTCATCTATTGATCAATCAAGAGCCAAAACCCGAACCAAGAAGAAGAAGAAGAACCAAACCAGTTTTTGTTTTGGTTCTCTCTTTTCTTCCTCCAATGGCTTCCACCATTTTCATTCAATCCTCGTTTCCATCCAAGCCTTTGAACAAATCCCTGAATACCCATTTCATTCCTTTCCTCAAACTCCCCGTTTCGCTCTCTTTCAAGCCGCGAACCGCTTTCCAGAAGCGATTCTCTGTTCGAGCCGGGTTGATCGAGCCGGACGGCGGGAAACTCGTGGACCTCCACGTGGCGGAGCCGGAGAGGGAGTTGAAGAAGCGGGAAGCGGCTTCGTTGCCTCGGGTGAAGATGACCAGGATCGACTTGCAGTGGGTTCACGTTTTGAGTGAGGGCTGGGCTAGCCCTCTCACCGGGTTCATGAGAGAATCCGAGTTCCTCCAAACACTTCATTTTAACTCGCTCCGACTCGGCGACGGCTCCTTCGTCAACATGTCGGTGCCGATTGTCTTGGCGATCGATGATTCTCAGAAGGAGAGGATCGGTGAGTCCAACAGAGTCACTCTCGTTGACTCGGATGATAACCCCGTTGCCATCCTCACCGAGTGAGTTGTTTAACCCGTAATATAGTACTAATAATATAATGGTAACTGTTGTTTTTTTCTTCTGTTGATGTGATTATTTCTTTGGGTTTTCTTCATTTTTGTGTTTGGAATTTTCTTTTATCATGAAAATGATTGCTTTTCAATACAATTTGACTTTCTACAGTGATGATTTCTGGAATTGAACCTGTAATTCTTTAGCATTTTAATTAAACAAGATTGATAGATCACTTTGATATTCTTTTATGTGAACCAATATTGTTTATTAGAAAATGCCCCCCTGCATATTGATGATGTTTAGCAAACTTGGGGATGAGTTGATCGAAAATTCGAAAAGTTGTGTGATTATGTCTTTTGTGAATGTAAGTCATCTTATTATGTAGGTTTGTCAATTGTTTTGATTCTTGGGAGAGCATACCTACATCGAAAGCTTCGGAATGCTATCGTATTAATATGAATTTTCTAGGAATCAAACGAGTTGCTAGAATTACCGATTGTTTATTATAATCATAGGTGTCTTGTTGAATTTGGTAAGTATATTGTCTTATTGTTTTATTTGTTACTTGATTGATTCAGCATTGAGATTTACAAGCACCCCAAGGAAGAAAGGATCGCCAGGACTTGGGGGACTACTGCCCCTGGACTACCCTATGTTGAAGAAACTATAACAAATGCTGGAAATTGGCTCATCGGAGGTGACTTGGAGGTTATAGAGCCGATCAAGTACCATGATGGTCTCGATCGTTTTCGGCTTTCACCTGTGGAATTACGTCAAGAGTTCGAAAGACGCAATGCCGATGCCGTGTTTGCGTTCCAGCTCAGAAACCCTGTTCACAATGGCCATGCTTTGCTGATGGCTGACACTCGTCGTAGGCTTCTTGAGATGGGGTACAAGAACCCTATACTTTTGCTTCATCCATTGGGAGGCTACACAAAGGCTGACGATGTTCCGCTTAGTTGGCGAATGAAACAACACGAGAAGGTATTTATTACAACCTTTTCACATTCAAAGTTCGTACATAAAACCTCTGAAATGGTTATGAATTTGCTTTGTTGATTGACATGAAAATGCCTTCAAGTTTAATGATAATATGTTTTACCAGGTGCTCGAGGATGGTGTTCTTGATCCTGAAACAACTGTGGTCTCTATATTCCCATCTCCTATGCACTATGCTGGCCCAACTGAAGTGCAATGGCATGCTAAGGCTCGGATCAACGCAGGGGCTAATTTTTACATCGTCGGTAGAGACCCAGCTGGCATGGGCCATCCCGTCGAGAAGAGGGATCTGTATGATGCTGATCACGGGAAAAAGGTCTTGAGCATGGCTCCTGGTCTTGAGCGATTGAACATCCTTCCGTTTAGGGTACGACTAGCATTCAGTCCCTTTACTATTTTGTGGTACATCGATACCACTAGTTTCATTCATATCGATCTGCTTAATTTTCAGGTTGCCGCGTACGATCAGACCCAAGGTGAAATGGCTTTCTTCGAACCCTCAAGAGCTCAAGACTTTCTCTTCATATCCGGCACCAAGGTATCTTCTTTTGCCAACCATATAAACACGATTTAGACGAAACATTTTGGTACCCATATTAGTTCTTTCGATCGAGTTTATCTCAAAAAACCACTTGCTGTATTTTTACAGATGCGTACACTCGCAAAGAACAAAGAGAACCCTCCCGATGGATTCATGTGCCCCGGCGGCTGGAAAGTGCTGGTCGAGTACTACGACAGCTTGACACCCTCCAACAATGGAAGGATTCACGAACCCGTTTCCGCTTAGATTATATTTGTTGTATGATGGGAGAAACACGTAAAACACTATTCAGTCTCCGATGTGTGATGCAGATTTCTTAATAAAACCATGGGAGGCACTTGTACAGCGGAATGGAAACTTGCCTCCCTGCAACTATGGCATCTGCCATTGATGCCCTCGCTTGAGGGCAGATTGTACTATATCCGTGTGGTTTGTGTGTTGTGAAGAACAAGTTTATATATATTTATTGTCATCTTGAACATGAACATTTTTAGGCTTATATTATAATATTATACATATATAATATTTAGGAGGTAAAATAAATATAAAAAGAATATTATATAACTAACGGTGTTGGTCCAAGTGATAAGCAATTTGACATAACTTAAATAGGTCTCGAATTCAAAGTCTTGTATATGCAGAAAATATAAGTGTAGAGTTTGTATATGTTTAGCGACCAAATAAACATTTAAGATAATTTTCATTATTTCATAAAAGATAATTTATCTAAAAAGTTTATCAAAAGAAAAATATAAGGAAGTTGCAAAACGAAACCATAACAAAGGATAATTTTACAGTACCGCAATTTATTATTAATAACGTGTACGACAATGTACCATTAATTATTTTAATTAGTTTTGAAATTATAAGGACCAAAAGTATTATTATCCATTTTTAAATAAAATTTTAAAAAATAATATTTATATTATTTTTCAGATTTTTTTATTTTTAAATTCAAAAAATAATAAAAGTTTTATTACTATAATAATTACTACATTTACTTTAATTTAAATTTTATTGAAAAAATATATTAAATAGGTATAATTTGTATCTAACATAGAATCAATCTTCATAAACCTTAACTAAAAAAATCCTAGTTGACGTCGCTGCCATCTATTTCGCCAGCGATTGATCCCCTGTCGACGCCGCTTGGCCCCTCACCAGCACTGGCTTTGGCCGACATCGACGTAGTCGAAATGCATTGCTGAAATCGTCGAAATTCACTGACGTTTTGCAGCCTCCTGCTCCTTTGATTGCCGCCATTGTAAGTTGCCGTGAAACCCACTCCGTTCACTGTCGATTACAACCCCGACCGGTGTTGACGCCACGCCTCGCTCACTGGCGATTTGTGAGTGCTACGACCTTCACCCAAAATGACTACCACAGCCATAGCTCTAGCAGTGGCACTCCCCGAATCAATCCCCACCTCTGTGGCTGATCAGTCGGCCAAAACCCCTTCCACGACGCCATTCATCGAGCCATCCGGCCCCAGGCTGCTGGATATCGATTGGGTTCTGGTGGCTGCAATTAGGGTTTCAAAACCCTAATATTTTCAACAAAATTTTTAAAAAATAATATTATATTATTATTTTTCTATTATTTTTAAAATACTGATATGTAATTAAATATATTTAATATTTTTTATTAGACAATTATTAATCAAAGAATAAAATACATATTACTAACAATATCCGATTTCAATCTTATTAGGTATTCATTCGACTACTTTGTCGTTGATTGTCGGAGAAACCCAATACCGTGATTTCAATTTTTTGCCGTGTTCTAACTATAGGTATGCACTTCAATTATAATTTAATTTAATGTTAATTATTGTAGTTGGCGTATTCATTATGAGAATTAAAAATATAATTAAAATATAATACCGTCGTGTATCACTTGTATGTGAAACATGTATTACAATATGATTCAATATTTATATATTAAAATTTATATTTTTAATATGAAAAAAGACAAATTATCGTGCATCATTGTTTGTAATGTATAATGTATAATTCGTCGTTCTCTTACTTTTATTTTTTCTTTTAAATTACAAGGATATTAGAGACTATGGATGATCAAGAAATAAAAATTAAAGACAATAAATTGAAATTTACTGATCACGATGAAGATGACTACAATGATGACTTAGATGACGATGACTACAATGATGACTTGGATAGTAATTTTAGAAAAAATGGCAAGACCATTGACGACTTCATCAATGA
Source organism: Hibiscus mutabilis (assembly GCA_019671005.1). NCBI lineage: Eukaryota > Viridiplantae > Streptophyta > Magnoliopsida > Malvales > Malvaceae > Hibiscus > Hibiscus mutabilis. Next base: position 98,506 of record JAGYYJ010003236.1, read on the forward strand.
GGGCATTTGAGACAATATTGGAAAAAAAACTAAAAAATTATGATGAAAACGACATGGACATGCTCAGGTGGACGTCAATAGAAAATTGCATTGAGTTCTATTATACTTATGCAAAAGCTAAAGGATTTAGAGTTTGAAAAGATACATCAGTAAAAAGCCAAATCGATGATCACTTACCTTTAAAGACCTTGATGTGTCAAAAAGAAGGTTACAGATGAGAAAATGGTATAACTTACCTAATAAAAAACGCGACACAAAACCAATAACCAGAGTTGGATGTCTAGCACATATTCAATTCAAATATCATGAAGAATATAAATTTTGGAAGGTTCAGAAATTTCATGCAGAACATAACCATGAAATGGCGAAGCTAACACAAATACCTTATATCAGGTTAGTATGTGCTCATTGTGTAATGTGTTACTATTAAACTATTAACATTTATGTATTTAATGTTTAATAATTTTTGTAAATCTTTTCAAAAAATTGGTGATGTAGATCAAATTAAAATCAATAGCATGCACAATTCTGAAATTGCTCCAAATAGAATGATGCGAAATTTTGTGAATAAAGCTGTTTTTTAGAAAATGTTAGATTTATACAAAAAGATTTGTATAATTTTATACATAGAATCAAGCGAGAAGAAGTGCAAGACGGTGACGCAGAAACGGTGATGGCGTATCTTTATAGTAAGAAAGTAATGGATCTTTTTCTTGAGGTATACAAGAGATGAACATGGAAACCTAGAGAAATTATTCCGGTGTGATGGGATATCACGTGCTGACTATAAAGAAATTGGACAAGTGCTTGCATTTGATACAACTACAAGTGTAATGCATACAACAAGTCGTTTGTGGGTTTTGGTTGGCGTTAACCATCATCGAAATACGGTACCATTTGGATGTGCATTAATAGTGAATGAGAAAGAAGATACATATGTATGAGTGTTATAACAATTAATTGCAGCGGGAGATGGTTACAAACCGCTCACTGTTATTACTTATAGAGATAAGGCAATGGCAATATCATAGCTAAAGTACTTTCAAAGGCGAAACATAGATTGTGCTTATGGCATCTTTTGAGGAATGTGAAATTCTTTGCCAACAAAAAATTTCACGAAAGATTTATGAAGTGCGTTGACAAATGTAGAACACGAACAGATTTTGAAAAGGCGTGAAACGAATTAGTTTGCGAACATAAATGTCAAGATAAGAAGTGGGTCAAAGATTTATATGAAGACAAAGAGAAATAGGCAGAAGCTTACATGCGAGGATACTTTTATACATGTAATATATTTTGAAACACTTCAATTGAACATATAGCTTTATTATTTTTATTGCATTAACTAAAAATTATTATAAATTTTTATGTGCAGAAATGAGATCTACTCAGCGTTGTGAGTCAATGTATAGGACACTTAAGTCATTGTTAGACAGAAAGATAATGTTGTATCGATTTGTCAATTACTTTCATAATGAACTAGATTCTTTAAGGTGAGAGGAAGGTCGTCAAGACTACAAGACAATAGATGAACAACTAGTTTGTGAGGATGTGTTGCAACTTTAAAAAAGCATGCAACACAAGTATATACAAGAAATTATTTCACTATTTTGTGCAAAAAAATGTCGTACGAGAGATGTTATTTGGTCAAAAAGAGTCTACTTCATGATGGTCGTATGTTATATTGGTTGAAGCATGGTGAAAAAGAAAATTTATGGTACATTGTAGCTAAAGATAACAATTATGATACCATGTATTGTTGTTGTATGAAGTTGGAGTCGGTTGGGTTTCCCCGTCGGCACATGTTTGTTGTATTGAAATATGAAAAAACAAAAAAATACCTCAAGGATGTATTTTGAAACGTTAGACTATTCGTGCAAAGAAAGATCTTGAATTAAAAAAGAACAATGTTGAAATTGAAGTTGATAATCCAGCAGCAGTTCAAGCCAGATATGTCAATTTAGCCTCTTTTTGCATGAATATATGTCATCGTGCATCACAGACATATAAAACTTTCAATGAAGTTAAAGATCAATTTACAAAAATGAGTTTGAATTTGCAAGCGATGAAAGTGGGATGTAAAAAGAGAACTTTTGAAAATAGAGTTCTTGAAATTGGCGATTCTATAATTATTGAGACATGAAAAGGAACACACAAGAAAGTAGAGGGCAAAGCTTCATCATCTGATTCAGATATTAAGCATGTTGATACACTCCAATTACCAACAATAGCTATGCGCATGCCCAACACATACAAACAAGGCGATATATCTGAGGTAATTACATATAAATATATAGCAATTTCTTTTTATTGTTCTGTAATTTGATACTATTCATTTTCTTATTGCAGGCTTCACATAGTCATGAATTAAAAAATATGGAGGATGATCCAACTGTTTTTGATTGGGAACCAAATAAGGATTGATAGTGTGTAGATCATCTAAGAATAGAGACTTTGGCGTCGGAGTTGATTTATGTATCTTTTTTGTTTTCTTTTATTGAACCTATGCGCTACTATTTTTGGGTTTAATCGAACTATGAGGGAGGTTTTTAACGAGACCCTTATTTCTTTTTAAAAATAATTATACTATGATAATTGATTATAATTTTTGTCATGTAACACCCACTTAAATAAAAGTTAAGTGGTAGGATAAAAAGACATAATTTGATATATTGTGAAGTGTGAATCCCCAAAAGATAAACAAACATAATTATAGTTTTTTTCTCTCTTTTTTTTCATTCCATTAAATTTATTTATTAAACACTAAACATTCTTAATCCATATTTATAAACATTGGGTAGTGAACAAAGTTATTTATCCAATGATAAGATTTCACGTAGATTTTAAGTCTAATTGACATGGCATTTTAAATCCGAACTATGACGGGACATTGGTATTGTTTAATGAATGGGAAATGTTCTTTAAGCTAAGAGGGGATTGGAGCCTAACAGAGTAACAGTGAACATTGCTTGTCTGCGTTACGACCAAAGTCGAATGGTTTTCTTCCTCTTTTTTTTGTTTTCCTATGAACAAATGACAAACATGATTTTCAAAAGCAAAGGAATCCAAAGGAAATACATTATTATTATTATTATTATTATTATTATTATTTCTTAAAGCAAAAGAGAAAATACGACAAAAGGGTTTTTTATTATGGTGGTTCTGAATAGGTATAATAAGAGTGATCGGCCGAACGTATATGGTCTTAAAAAATAGTCCTAAAATGAGTAAAGTTAAATATTTGTAAGAGAAAAAAAAGATTACTTTATTTAATTATGTACTAGTGGTAAAGTACATGAGAAAGTAAAATGATGTATTTTATAGCATCGAGTCGAGTCAAAAAATTTGATTTTTTCGAGTCGAGTCGAATTTTACTCATTCCTAGTTGTACGGAGTCGTGTCATTGTGATTATCCTCTTCATGACCTTCATCCAGTTCATCATCTATATCATCAAAATTTTCCAGTTTCTTCATCTATATCAGGAGCATAATGATCAGATCGCTCATCATGTGTATCCTTCGGCATGTCTTCATGGCTGTCATCTACATAATCTTTTTTACCAAACCTGGGTTCTCAACACTTTCCCCAGTCCAACGGGAAGCAACAATGTGACCTAACTCTTCGCTCGACTAAGCTAACCATTAAATAAAAAAAATTAGCAAATTTAAGATAGTTGAAAGTCTTGGCCTAGTGTCAAAGTTTGTGTAGTTTAACTTGTTTGTTGCAGGTTCAACTCCCAACCATCTCAGTTCTAAAAATTCTAAAGATTAGAGTAATCGGTAGACTGACTAAAAATATTTAATCTTCAAAATTCATTTATTAATTTAAAGTTGAGTGATTTAGGTAATTTACCCTAAAAATTACACATGTTTTTATTTTATTTGATTAAATTAATATTATTTGGTTCATGCTCTCAAGTTGGCCATCATGAAATGTTTATGAGCTCTTCTCGTGTACGAGGTTTAAAAAGATTTTTATCATTGTGATTGCTAGTAACAAGTTTTGCCAAACACTTCAGTCGTTTAATTTTCATCTCTTGCGTCTACACAGTAAATATATAAGATTAACTTAATAACATTAAGACCATAAACAAAACTAGATCATACACTTTACCGTGAATGAAATCTTTGCCCAATCATTGTTTCGCCCGGCTTCTATATACTTCAATACATACATGTCACAGTCATCCCTAAAGGAAATGTAGAATAAAGGATTAACTAGATATACTTAACATTTAATTAAAAAAGTTTCAAATCGAAAAACTTACATATTTGGTTGCTTAGGTATTGTACGGAACCTTTGAACAATTGACCAAAATAAGGATGTGTCCCATAAATATGTTCAATTTTGCTCAACTATTACCATAAATAACAACGAAATAAAGTATTGGTCAAAAGAAAATTGACAAAGGTTAAACTAAACAAAGGAAATGAATAAATACTTACTAAATCATGTACAATTCTTTTACATTCTTCATTGACGCCAAGAGAGTTTAATACGTAATTTTGTTGTTCCACAACATTAACAACTAATAGAAATTAATGTTTACCCTCTTTATCGTGTAAAGGCAAATATACCTAATAAATCACGTAAAGTGACAGTTAATAACAAATAGATATGAATAAACAACATACTATAATTATACATGTTCAACATTATTACTATCAACGAGTATAAAACATTTTATCCATCAACAAAGAAATAGTAAAATGTTTTTCTCTAATCCCTTCTTGCCATAATTTGAATAATATTCAACAACTCTAATTTGTCAAAAAATTAAAATATCAAAAAATTGAAACTATGTGCTTGTAAATTTATTTAATTTGTTTTAGCTGGAATACCGTAGGCAGATACATTTTTTTAGCCTAGGATCTTGTCATATGTGTAAATCGTACACATATGTACCGATAAACTGACGAATAAAAAATTCTATTAACACTCATGTTAATAATAAGAAATATTCACTACTTAAAAAAATTAAGGGTAAACTACACCGCATACTACTCAACTATGGCCCCTTAGTCAAAAATGCCACGGAACTTTAAAATTATTCAAAACTATCACTGAACTTTAATATGTGAGTCGAAAATACCATTCTACCGTTAACTCTTAACTCCCTCGTTAAGTCAAAACGACGTCGTTTTGGTGTGGCTGTTTTGAAACCTAATTTAGCCCCTAACTGCATGGTTTTAATATTTTATGAAATAAAAAATATTATAAATAATATTAACGAGGGAGTTAAGAGTTAACGACATAATGGTATTTTCGACTCACATATTAAAGTTCAGCGATAGTTTTGAATAATTTTAAAATTCGGTAACATTTTCGACTCGGGGGCCATAGCTGAGTGGTATGCGGTGTAGTTTACCTAAAAATTAAAACTAATTAATAATACCCAATCATGTAACCATTTCTCCGAAAATACTCGAGCAGTAGCAATGTCTAAATAATTTTTTTGGGCATTATATAAAGCAGAAGTCTATTTTTTCCAAGTAGCAACCTTGATACAAATTGTACGTTCTTCGGGAGTTAGGTAAAAAAAATATTGCTCATAATTTTAACCTTCGATGCTTCTTTGTTGTCAAGATTTTCATTGATTTCTCCCTGAATTTATACATTGTATTTAACACATATTAATTGTAATCAAACATTTAACTAGAAAAAATACAATGTAATATTAATCAAGTGGTGTATACATATTGTTTGGTCTGTTCATGGGTTCGAACTTTCTTGTTTGAGGTCCTATTCTCCAACTTCATATCATCAGTAGATTTAAATTGTGTATTAGATAAGTTCACACTCTTTTTCTGTCGAGAATTTTTATTTTTGGATGATACCTTATGACTCTTCTCAATAATAATTGAAATTTCCTTTAAAGTTAAAGTGACTAATTAACTAAGAAATTGGTGCTCACTAAATTAAAAATTAATAATCTCATTCGGAATATTTGAGGTATCATTGCTAGGAGACTTTATATCGTCTTCCAAATTAATTTTAAGCTTTCTTTTATTACTAGGTTGTAATAAAGGAGATGAATAATTAGAACATGAATTGATAAATGAAGAGCTACTTGATTTTCTAATAAGAGCATCACCTTATTCCTTCAGTGATCTACTACTTAATACTTCTTTCTTACGCGATTTATTATCTAAGCCTTCCTCTTTGATGAAACATTACCTAAACTTTTATCCCTTAATGCTCCATCGTGTGGTACTTCATCATTCAATGATTCTAGACTAAAACTTTTGTTTTCCTTGTTAAAAGTTTTCCACTCCGATGAAATAACATTACTCGGTGCAAGCTGGTCAGCTGCGGAGGTGGGGACCGATTCGGGGAGTGCCACTGCCGGATCTGCGGAGGTGGGAGCTGTTTTGGGTGAAGGTCTCAGCACTCACAAACCGCCGGCGAGTGAGGCATGGTGTCGACACTAGTCGGAGCTGCAGTTGACAATAAACGGGGTAGATTTCACGGCGACTTACGGCGGCGGCAATCAAAGGAGCAAGAAGCCGCGAAACGCTAGTGAATCCTGACAGCTTCATCAACGCGTTTCGGCTACGGCGACGTCAACCGAAACCGGTGTTGGTGAGGGACGAAACAACATCAGTAGGGGATCAATCGCCGGTAACAGAGATGACGGCGACGGCGGCTAAGGTTCTTTTTGTTAGAGTTTATGAAGATTAGTTCTATGCTTGATACAAATTATACCTATTTAATATATTGTTTTAATAAAATTTAAATTAAAGTAGATGTATGAATTATTATAGTAATAAAACTTTTATTATTTTTTGAATTTAAAAATAAAAAATCTAAAAAAACAATATAAATATTATTTTTAAAATTTTATTTAAAAAGGAAATTAACACTTTTAATCTTAATAATTTTAAAACTAATTACAATGATTAATAGTACATTGCGATAATTAATGATAAATTGTAGTATATGTTAACAAACAATTCATTTTCATTATTTCATAAAAAAACAATAAAATAATAAAACTTGAAAAAGTAAAATCGGATATGTCCTTTATCAAAAAGTTTATTTGACTAAAAACACGACACATAGGATACACATTATGCCCACGTAACATTATCCCGTCAGTTTTGGCTTCGATATTCGTGAAAAAACAAAAGATTATTGCCATGCACCCACGTGGACAAATAATATAATTCCGCGTCAAATAAAATAAAGGATTCCTGATTCCTCGCTTTCTCTGCCAAGTGGCAAGTGGGAAACTAACAATTGGCCAAGTGACAATGGCGATGCAATCAGCTTTTTCAACACTTTGACCTTTCCCTTCCCCATTGCTTTCACGCCTGGTTTGTTTTCTTAATCAATGCTTGAGCCCTCATTACGTTTCCATTGTTGCACGTAATCTGTTTGTTAAAATGCTTGACTTAACTTCTATTTTACATTTACACAGAGAAGTAATCTCTTTTCCTTCCTTTTTATCATTTGTCGGCAGCATCGGCCGTATGTTAGCTTGCTGAATGCATAAACACAGCATGTGAAACCGAGGCAGCCGAGTTTAATGTGAACAACAGAAGTAGCACTATTAATCTAAAAAAAACAAAATTTGAAACTTTCCCCCAGTTTAAAGAATGACTGTGTAATCTTTATTAATGTAAAAGAATAATTACACCTGTAATCTGTAAAGATGATGAAATGGAACTACAAACATTACAGTATTAATTACATAAAGAATATGAATTATGATGACTGTCTGTTTTATTTCCTCCATTTTAGATAGCTGAAAATGGGTTTCTCTGGAACAGGTAAGCACTTGACAACCCAACCAAGAGGCCAAGAAACTGCTGCCATTGCTATGCATGCTCCCCATTGTCCCAAATTCAACCTCTCTGTATCAGCAAATCGTTTCAGGAATTCTACCATCACCACTTGAAGAACAATGGTTATCCCAATGATTCCTACGAACAGCTTGTTCTTGTGTATGCCCTCGAATACATTCTTCTTCTCCAGCTTCCTCGCGTTGAATTCGTTGAAGACTTGGCAAAGTACGAATGTGTTGAAGATCAATGTGTCATTTACCTTCTCTGTTACCCCAAAGATTGATTCGCCGCTGAATTGTAAGGTGAGAAGGACTGCTATCTGGTATAGAGCTTGAGCTAGGAGGTTCCTCCACATGATGTTTGTGATGAGTGGCTCGGTTCGACCGACGGGTGGTTTCTCCATCAATTCCTTTGTAGGCCGCTCGGTGGCGAGAGCCAGTGCACCCAATGTGTCCATGATTAAATTCACCCACAGTAACTGGACTGCTGTTAGAGGGACTTCGCCTGCTGACACGGCTGCTACGAAGTTGATACACAGTGCTGCAACATTTACGGTAAGCTGGAATTGAATGAACTTCTGGATGTTGGTATAAACACATCTTCCCCACCTCAAGACTGTGGCGACCGAAGCGAAATTATCATCCAAGATGACGATATCTGAACTTTCTTTCGCCACTTCAGTGCCTTGAATTCCCATCGATAGACCTATATCTGCTTCCTTGAGTGCTGGTGCATCATTTGTGCCATCCCCGGTGACCGCAACTACATGTCCTTTCTGTTTCAAGCATTGCACCATGAGAAGTTTATCAAATGGAGAGGATCTTGCCATGACTCGGATCTTCTCAACTTTCTCCATCCTTTCTTCTGGCGTATAGTTTCTAAACTCCTCGCCTTCTACCACGACACCACTAGACATGTCCTGACCAGGCTTGAGAATCCCACATTCAGTCGCTATGGCTCTCGCGGTGAAAACATTGTCACCGGTGATCATTTTGATGTTTACTCCAGCATATTGGCAATCTTCCACTGCTTTCTTCACTCCTGGTCTACATGGATCCTTTATACCCACCAGCCCTAACAGGGTCAAGCTATCTTCTTTAAGCTTTTTCTGCTCTTCTAGATTTTGGCACTCTTCTTCCGAAACTTGTTTATGGGCAAAAGCAATGCACCTGAGGCTGCTGGCTGCCATGCCTTGAATAATTTGCTCGAATTTCGTCCTTTCGTCATCATTGAGATCTTTGACAACTCCAGAAGCATCATAGTAGGTTGAGCACATTGCTAGAATCATCTCAGCTGCTCCTTTCCAGTGAACATGGACAGTGTCGTCATCATTCATCCGAATCGAAACCCCACTTCGTTTTTTCTGAGAATTGAAGGCTTCGACTTGAACTATCGAACAAATCTTCTTCATCTTCGCCATATCCATCTTCATTTCCATGACAGCCCAAGAAAGGATTGCCTTTTCTGTAGGACTACCAGAGAATTCAAATTCTGCTCCTGGTGAAGCTCTATAAACACTGCCGGTAGTGTTCAAAGCAACTCCTTGATGGATCAAATCAAAAACAAATGGAGAAATCGAAGAAGCACCCTCCTCTTCCATAGATTCTTGACCAAGCCAAAATTTTGTGACTTTCATTTGATTGAGTGTGAGAGTACCTGTTTTGTCAGTACATATCGTGGTGGCCGATCCCATTGTCTCACAGGCAGAGAGCTTCCTCACCATTGCGTGATCCGCCATCATTCGCTTCATCGAATAAGCCAGAGTCAGTGTGACAGCCAATGGCAATCCTTCGGGAATTGCAACTACGACAATAGTAACAGCGGCAGCCACAATTCCGACAACAGCATTGATAATATCATCACTCTTTGTCTTGCTTCCATTGTACTCCCGGTTTCCTTGCTCATCCGTTGTGTTCCCTGTGAAGTAACGAACCAACAGAACGACTAGAACCAGGAAAGCAACTGCTAAGCCAACTTTACCAATTGCTGAGGTGAGCTTGTTTAAACGTGCTTGTAATGGTGTTTCTTCATCGTTGTCGAGGCTGATTTGGCACATCATTTGGCCCCATGTCGTGTTCATGCCAACCGATGTAACAAGCATCCGAGCATACCCGTCAGCCACCTTTGTACCCGACATTAAGAATGGATATCGGCTTCCATTTACCTCAACGTGGTCACTTTCCCCTGTCATGCTTGATTCATCTACTTGCAGGGAATGTCCATCTAAGAACAATCCATCAGCCGGAACCTGATCTCCGATCTTCAGGCACACAATGTCTCCAACAACGATATCGAATATCGAAATCTGTTGGCGCCGACCTCCTCTCACAACATCAATCTGAATATTGTTGCTGACTTTCGATAACTTGTCGAATTGTCGGTTCTGCCTATAGTTACTTATGGCAGAAACAGCAATGACAAGAAACACAGCAACGAAAATGCTTCCACCGTCGTACCAACCTTCTTTGAGGCCATGTTCTTTGATCCCAAACCCAAGTGAAAGAGCTGCACATCCTAAAAGAATCATTATAGTCAGGTCTTTAAATGCTTCAATCACAAATTGGAAAAAGCCCTTCGCCGGTGGCTTCTTGTATGTATTGGAACCGAATGTCTCACGTCGACACACAACGTCCTCAGTGCTACCCGAAATACCGACACGAGTGTCGGTTCCGAGATCAGAAGCCACACCATTAACCCCACCATATTTCTGCAACCTCTCCACCTTTTTCTCCTTCACTAGCTCAACCAGAGTTGTTTGATCGATCCCGAAAGCACTGCTTTGTGGCACGACATTGAGCGAAACATAAGACTGAGAGCGACGAACAACATCGGATTCATGTTTCGATGTTGGGGACTTGACAACAAGAGATGAAAACTTCCTGGAACAATAGATTGTGACGAAAAGGGAGTGCCATTTCTTTCTGGACTTGCTAAGGGTACTGGCAGGGACTTGGATTGCATAATCAAAGCAAAACATGTCTGATTGAAGAACGGTCGTCATTGAAAACAAAGGAACAACAACAAATCCTAGTACGAGGTGATGACAGACAAGGAAAAGATGTTGTGGGAAATGGGGACTTGAAGTTTTTTTTTTAATCTAAATCGAACATAAAAAGGAAAGGTGATGTATTGGTAATGGCCGATGCATGTGTTTTATAGTAAGCATGGAGGCCGTGTGAATGGTGCGTAATTGAGATGTAAATATTTGTTGTTATCGTCGAGGAAAGAGACTGGTTCTTCGAAGTTGCCTTTTATTCTTTGCTTAGTCTCCTACGCAACGAGTAACGACAAAAGTTGGCCAACGGGTCTATTGACGAGTTAATATATATGCCTCTTTTTTGAAGTAGAATGATTAGATATATATGTCGCGTAATTCTTTGGGTTTTAAAGGTTATGCGTTTAGTTTATGGTTTATAATTTAAATATTTAATTTGTAGTATTTAGAATTTAAAATTATATTTTAAATTTTAATTTTTAAAGAGTAAATATGTATGTTCTTATAAAATAAAAATTACACAACATATATATCAAATAAATATTTGCCTTGTTAATGTCAAAACTATACATGTTTTATAATTTATCTAACATCATTTTTCAAATTTTAAAAATATTTTTATTTTATTGAAGGTTTTTTTGGTAATTGCAAATTTGCAATTTAATGATAGTAACGGAGCACGTTTTTGGTCACCCGACCCCACCCCAAATTGAAATATTTGTTCCGACTTTGACTCGTCTTGATTCTAATATATTGTATTCTTACCCCGCCTCGACATAATAAAAATCATAAGCCGTTCTTGCACCGAAAAAATTAATAAAAAATTAAATATAATATATATAAAAATATAATAAATATATCGGGTGAGAATTTTTACTCCAAATCTGTCCCATCCCAATTTTATTTTTTATAACCCGTCTTGCCCTACCCCAAACCTAATTTTTTTAATAAAACTGTTTTTTCTGGGTCAGAAAACATCGAGGACGAGTTATTTTGTCTTCCCTAATTTGCATACCGACGTAAGAAGATTGAAGGACAACAGTTTACGCGTCAAAACGCGGCGATTAGACAATGGAAATAATATCTATAATCATCTCAAGCTACCTTAGAAATCTTGGGCACTAAGACTTGACCAAGACCAAATTTGACCCTCAAACTTTCCTAGACTTTTATTTTGACCGACACGTTTAATAGTGTAATTTTATATCCAATTTTCACCGTTCCCCTGAAAATTGAAGATTAAAATTAAATTTTTTAAGGGTAATATTTATACCATGCATTCACGATAAAATATTTTATTTTCACAAGCGTCCTAATTTTAAGGATTAGGAATTTAATTTAGGGTTTATAGTTCAGGGGTTTAGGTTTATGTGCTTAGAATTTAAATATTATAGTTTGAATTTAGAGTTTAAAGTTAGAATTTAGGGATTATAGGTAAAAACCTATAATCCCTACTATATTACTATAAAACCTAAACCTTTAACCTCCAGACCTTAACATTAAACCCTAAATTCTAACCACGAACTCTAAAATCAAAACCCCTAAACTATAAACCCTAAACCTGATTTTTAACTCCTAGAATTAAGGTGCTTGTAAAAACAAAATATTTTCATCATCAGTGCATCATATATTTTTCATTTTTAATTAACAAGACTTATAAATAATAATAATTAGTTAAATATGTCATATATATATATATTCCAAATTTAATTTCAATGCTACTTTCCAAACATGCCCTAAATATCTCGAATTCTATATAATACAAATTGCTATTATTTATAGAAAAGTGATGTATGCATAAAATATGTAATTATAAAACGAATACATAATTTATTAAAAGTGAGATATATTAAAAGAATTATGCCTGTGAATGGAAGCAAAGAGGCAGCTGCTGAATCTTTAATAAAATGCATGTCGGCCTTGTTTTTTTTTATTATTTTAATTTCCTTTCAGCTTAGATCTGTTTTCAATCTTATCTGTTTGCCAGACTTGGTTTGAGTTTAAACTGCTTAAATTCTGTCCATTTGTATATTCTTAATAAATATAATCTGAATAAATATATACATTTCTATGAATCTACTGTTGAATTTCAATACAAATATTGTCGTTTTATTTATTTTACGTTATCAAAAGATATATTAATTCTATATTGATTGTCAATATTTTTTATTTTTAATTCCTATTAAGAATCTCTGTCGTTTTGGATTTTTTATGTTTGCACATTTTAGTGCGTTCGTTTTGTTTATTTTTGTGATATGATTTTTTTTTTATCTTATAGCACGATTTGTATCTACTCTTATAATAGTTTGCGTTTGTGTAACGATTATTTTATGGCACGTCTCTGATCAGAAAAATCTTACGATCTAATATGGATAAATCTTTTTTACGACAGATTACTAACGTAACTAGAACTACTGGAGGATCAGATCTGCAAGATTGATATTGCCTATCACCTCTCTTACATCATTATGTAAGCGTCTAGTTAAATAAAAATAATTTTTTTTAATAATAATTGTGAAGTATCTAAAAAAATTGAATATCATGTTCAAAGGAAAAGTTAACTTTTATTCATGCCATTTATTTTTCCTTTTTATAATTTCTTGGTGGACATAATTTCTATGTTTTTCTTTTTATTTTGTTTTGAGAAGTGTTTTCATTTATTTTCTTTAATAAAATTCGGCTCTTGTAAAAAGAAATAACTTCATATAAATAATATTTTTAACCCAATCAATCGCTCAATTATTACAGTCTCGCTCTCGTACATTTAGAAAGAGCTCATTGCATTTAGAATATAATGACGGAATCTATAATTTACAAACAATATATAAAATAGGAATAATTAATTAATTATTTGATACACCTTTGATAGAAATTAAGAGTTTCCCAAGCGCTTTAATTTTAGGATTTAAAGACTCAATTTAAGGAGTAAAGTTTAGGGCTTTAAGTTTAATAGTTTAGAATTTAGGGATCATGAATAAATTTTAGAGTTTACAAGTTAAAACTTAATTCCTTAACATATTATTCTAAAACCTAAACCCTAACCTCTAACCCCTAAATTCTAACCATTAGCCCTAAATTCTAAACACATACACCTAAACTCTTAAACTCTATACCTTAAATTAAATTCATAAACCTTAAACTAAGACGCTTATAGAAACTTATGTGTCAAATATCCTGTCCTGTATTTTTTTTTGGGGGTCAATTTTTAGTTTTGGTAAACTTATGTTAATAGTCCCTATTTTTGCATTTATTTCACGTTCTCTAATTTAATCAATTTAAGTTTACTTGCTTTTTGGATTCTGAAATTTCAATTCTAACAATACTTGAATAATATGAGTAAATTTTGGTCATGACCCAAACTATAGCGATTAAGTTTGTTAAGTCAAGTTATTATGTTTGATATTACGAGTAAGTTGTAAATTTAATTTATTTTTTAGAATTAATTATTTTTACATCCACGTAATTTATTCATGTTGTCGTTGTGCATGTTCAAATTATAAGATTAGAAAAATATATCACTTAATTTGACAAATTATAGTACAAGAACTAAATTTGTAACTTGTGCATAGATCATGGACTAATGGCATAATTTTATCACAAAATTAAAGGATGGAAGGCGTGCTTGGCTTAAAATATCATCCTTTCATTTTAATTCTTTGGTGAAATATTTTTATTCATCCCAAGTTATAAATAAGTTTTGAATTTAGTCATTGAACTCCAATTTATCAAATTTTAGTCATATACTTTTCGAAATTTTGAAATTCTGATATGATCCAAATGGTTCAAGGACAATATAATTAAATTACAAGAACTTAAAATAATCAATTTGGAGAACATAAATTAGATTTACAAAAACTTAAGATAATGTAAATCGACTTAACTAATTTAATAACTAATCATATTGTCCACGTATTGTTAGGAACGAAATTTTAAATTTTAGAAAGCACATTAGCTAAAATGATCAAATTAAAGTATAATAACGGAGTGCATATAATATAAAGATTAATATCGTAATTTTACTAGAAAATGGAAAAAAAAAAGTGTGACACATTAGAGGAAAACTTTGTTTACCAAGCAGATCTTCTCAAAATGATGTTATATTCGTAATTAATCTCAAAAGATGTACTAACAAGTATTTGGTGCAATGGCAAGGCATATTATTCTCTTAAGGAGAGAATTCGGGTTCGAACTATAGAGAAAACATTATTAAAAGGAAAAGTCGTGAATCTCAAATATAAATCATAAAATATACATGTATTATATCAAAAAATATCGTATCCATTAAAATATACATGTTTCGACTTCAATCGGTCGTTTCGTCTTCTCCGGTGAGCACCCGAGCTAATTTTGTCGCCATCCGCCCTTTGCCGACGTCTCTCTCGTTGATTCGAATCATCAGAAATATGCAAACAAAAACAAAATGATTAAATCCCTAAATTAGAGCCTAGTTAGAGAATGGAGTCAAAGCAAAAGCAAAATAGGAATGAACAATCCCTAAATCAGTGCCATAGCAAAATTTCAGCAATTAGAGGAGAAGAAATTGAGGATTTGAGCTTAGGATTTAAGCAATACTTGTGCTATAAATAGCACTGTAAATTTCATGTAACACAACAGAAGTTCATAGAGAAATCCATACACAATACATATACATTAGAAGCATTTGAATTCCCAGCAGAAGCAAGCAATTGTAATCGAAATTCCAAAGCAATAAGAGAAGCAAGTTTCTGGTATTGTTTTCTCTCTTTTTCTTTTCTGTTTCGAATTTAACAAAGAAAATGAGATTGTTTTTTACCTTTTATTTTGTTTAAAACACCGTTAAAATAGATTTACATTCACTTGGCGGACAAATAAAGCAAAACCATGTAAACTTGCAAATTTCAGTTTTGAAAATACTTTTTGAAATCAATTAGGTACCAATTTTTGGGCGTTGTGGGGTGCTAACCCTTCCCCACACGTAACCGACTTCCGAACATGTTTTCTCTTATTTTCGTGGACCAAAAAAATGTTGTTTTAATAAACAAAACGTTTTATTAAAATAACCCTTGCTTTGAAAGTGATCCAATCACACTTTTTCAAAAAAAAGTAGTGACGACTCCGTAATTTTTATAAAGTTTTTCAAAACGTCAGAACTCCTAAAAAAGAGTTGCGACACATACACCTCCTTAAGTAATCGAAACACATCCATATTATCAACCTCCAGAATAAGATTCACGCCAACATCCGATTCCATGCCTTGGTTCTTTTTATTTATAATCTTCTTTGAATTTTATTTTCACTCCCATTTATATTTGAGCATATTTAAGTACATAATATTCTCCGGTTAAAGTGTTAAAGAGTAACCCTCTTAATTTGTAACCTCAATTTTTACTCCCATTTATATTTGAGCATATTTAAGGACATGAGCCTGAACTCCATCAAGTTCGAACCACCTATATGCGGTGTTCTCAACACGTGATTTTAAAAAAACACAATATTAATTATTGAAATATTTTCGAGGCCATGTGCGAAAACTCAAAAATGAGTTTTTATAGAACGAAAATATATTTTATTATTTTAAACAATTAATTTAATTTTTTATTAAAAAATTATAAAAGTGTAATTAAACTTTGACAAATATATTATTTGCATTGTTTTGTTAAAAAAAATTAAAGTAATTGAATTGTGGGGAAATGAGTGTGATATGAAGCTTGATTTTGACAATAATTACAAAAAAATTGAAAAATATTGCATTAGAGAAGAGTAGATAGATAATTAAATTTAAAAAAAAATAAATTTTAAGATTTTAAAAGGATAATTAAATGTTAGTATAGATAATTATTTTTTTATTTTGTTTTGTTTAACCACCGGTATCAAGTATACAACTTAAGGGATATGGTGTCTCATCTCACTAGACTAATTGAATGTTGACAATTATTTTTTATTGTTAGATTAATTAATTTATTTAATAAATTAAAATAAAAATTAAAATTAAAATATTTATTTTTAGGGGCCCTAAACTGATTGAAGGCCCTAAAAGGTCGCTCATTCTGCTCCTATATCAGCCGGCCCTGATCCCACCCCTAAAATTATAAAATGATGATCGATGAAAATTCGAATGAAATCTCATAAATTCTATCTATTACTTTATTTATTCAGATGGGCTATAACTGCAAGGATAAAACTTTGATACACGGTCTGTGTAAAATTTATTTTATACAGGCGTGTATTTTTGCTTTACAAAATACAAATCTTAAATTCCAAACCTTAACACCCTAACCCTAACACCCTAAACCTTAACCCTAAATTCTAAACACTAACATTAAATTCTAAACCCTAAATCCCTATCATTTAAACCATAAACTACAATCTTAACCCCTAAAATTAAAAGGACCGTATAAAATAAAATTTACATGGTCTGTATATTGAAGTTTTTCCCTAACTGCAATAGCAGTTGTTACATAATGATAATTACATCGTTTAAAACTGTGATACTCGTAATTGCTACTTCTGTAATAGTATCTTTTATTAAAAAATTATAACTGTAATAACCACAATGATCACAATAATATTCGTTATGTTTACAATTGCGATAAATATAACAAGACCGAAATAACTGTATTTAAATCCCCGAGTAGGGCCATGGCCATGGCCATCCCAAGTTCCGGCCAAATTGTTTACAACGGCCCAAGCTAGGTGTCAAAATTCTAACCAATATGTAAAAATAGTGTTGCTGGCAGTCACCTGCTGCCTATGGACTCGCCGCATATGTCTCCTCCAAAATGCTATAAATTGCCATGATTTCAACCTCAAATAATCCATCGCATTCCACTGAATAAATTCATATCCACATAGAACCCCATTACTTTCTCTTTTCTTTTCTTTTTTTCTTCTACAAAGAAACAGAGAAAAAATGGCAAAAATCGCTTTGGTTATTGTTTTAATCTCAATGATCATAATTCTTTCAGTACAGTTCGTCGTCGGCGACAGTGCAGTTTCATCCGCACCAATAGCAGATGTTAATGCAGGTATCGGGCAAGCGCCGGTTGCTGCCGGGCCAGCTAAGGGCAATACAAAGGAGTCATGGACCGATTGGACCAAGGACAAGATCAGGTGAAGAAATAAAACCATGTAAACTAACATTATCTTTATTCTGATTTCTTGGTTTTATACATATATGTATGTAACTTATGTATGATAGCTTCTAATGTTCGATTACATTCAGCGGCATTGAGAGCAGTATTGGACACCTTTTCTCTAAATCAGCATCTCCGGCACCGGCACCGGCACCGGCAACCGCAGAGAAGGTTTAACCCCAATCTGTCACTGCAAGAAGGGTATATCATATCTGCAACAAAACATCAAATTGTACATATTCATGTAGTGCATTTGGAGTGATTCTTGTCCAATAATGATGGAGATTTGCCTCGAGAATCACTGCTATTATTTTTATTTTATTTTTTTCGATTATGATGTGTTGAAAGTCATCGTATAATAACATATTCTTTTAATTATAATCCTTTTCAAATTTTTATTTTTATTTTCGACATGTTTAAATATACAATACCTTTTAATTAGTCGACTAAAAAAGTCGTAGACAGTTTAATGGAGCTCGAATTTAAAACTGTCATTAAAAATAAATTAAATGAATATTTTTTAAACAAATAAATAATATCTTATAATTAACAGTGCGATGCATAAAATTTATGTCAGAATAATTTTAAAAATAAAACATAAATTTAATAATAATGTAAATATAAAATATTATTTTTTATATTTGGATTAATTTTAAATATATTATAGTATATTAACATATTGAATATATTAATCTCTGAACACATTTCAAGCCGTTTACGTGTCAAAATTTTAGATTCGAGGCTTTAATTTTATATATATATATATATATATATGTTTTATCTTTGTGGGTAGTAGAAAAAACTGGTTGAATATTCTAGTACAATTATAAGGTAAAATCTAATTTTTATTCTTAATCTTTTAAGAATGTATATATATTATACAGATAACCATAACAATACTCAATCAAGGCCGGAGTTTTTATGAGGCCCAAGGGACTCGCTCTTGTTATAAAATTAAAATATTTAATAGATTCTGATCTAATAACAACTTAGTCCCTGTAAAAATAAATATCAAATCTAAAAATACAAGAATTTATCAATTATATAATCAAATACGGGTTGAACTAAAGAAGAATGAATTTATATCTTCAAATTTTTTGCTCCAAAAATTATTTGGGTCTTTATATATTTAAATATTAAACAAATTAGGTCTTACTTTATAAATTTTGAGTTTAAAAATTTAATAAACCTTTTTATTTTAAAATTTAACATTTTGACCCTGTCAATGTTTAATCCTCTATCACTATCATCGCACTAAATAGATTCCATATATACCTATACTTATGTATGCTGTACACACACTAGTTTCTCAAGTTACGTGAATTACATGTCCATTTAATCGATAAATTATTTTAAAAATTGTGTAAATATTATTATTTTCAATCACGGTGTATCGGATAGTAAATTATAATTTATTTATAATAAGATTATTATGGAGTATATTGCTAGTAGAAAAAAGTTTTTCATGTAAAATTTAATTGATGACAAACGCTTCACTTATTTGTTTTAAAAAAGAAAAAAGAAACCACATTTTTCTTCATTTTTAAACTTAAAAAAAACTCTACTTTTCTTCTTTTTTTCCCTGCTAAAAGGAAAGAAAACAAGGGAAGAAAGAAAACCAACTCCGTTTTGCCACTTTCAAGTTTCATCGTAGAAATCCCCCCATAGATCCATTTTTGTCTTTGCCTAAAACAAGGGTTCTTTGTTTTTTATGTTCTGTTTTTCTTTCAAATAGAGAAGTAATTGGTTGACAAAATTCAAGCTCTCTTTTTTATGGGGTCCATAGGGATTTCTGGGACACCCTTATTTCCCCCTCTCTTCCCATTTCTTTTCTGATACAACAAGCTAACAAAGCTTCAACTTTTAGCACACTTCTTTTGTTTTTCCTTCAAAGTTTTGGCATTTTGGGATTGTATAGAATTCTGTTAT
Source organism: Hibiscus mutabilis (assembly GCA_019671005.1). NCBI lineage: Eukaryota > Viridiplantae > Streptophyta > Magnoliopsida > Malvales > Malvaceae > Hibiscus > Hibiscus mutabilis. Next base: position 118,330 of record JAGYYJ010003236.1, read on the forward strand.
GAAGGAGATGCAGTCGGGTCGATCACAATCCGTAGTGGGTCCGATTCCCGAACGGGTTCAAGCTTTTCAACCAGCTCATAATGATACCAGAGGGAAGCATAGGATACTAGCTGAACTGAAAAGGATGGAGCAAGAAGCTAGATTCTTAGAGGTTAGTAAGTAAAAATATCATCTTTTGTTTTTGGGGTTTCTCTTTTAGCTGCTGAAATGTAGTTTTTAGACTGAATCCAGTGATTGATTGATCATCTGATTGCTTAAGACAGATTGAATTCAATTGCTTGTTTTGTCTTTGTTTAAAGCCTTAAGCCTTGAGTTGTTTTCAGTTTAGTTTTGCTAGATAGTTTGGGATATCCTGGATTTATGTATGGATTTTGCTAACAATTGTTCCAAGAGTAGTCTTTAAAGGTACTGTATTACCATTTAATACAATGTTATTGCTAAAAACAGTATGTTAATTAACCTTATAGACTGTCCTAATTGATCTCGTTAGCGGAACTTGGAAGTACATAGTATTGCTTTAGATCACCTTTAATATATATGTAGTCTCTTGGCCTTCAGCTGCACAAAGAATTTGTGTACACTGCACTGGTTCTTTTCTTCACTTCGATTAACCGGAACTTCTTCGGTGTAATTCATTCAGGCATTGCATTGGTAGACTGCCTTTTTAAATTGAATATGCAGTTGATTCTTGCTCGAACTGTCGTCTTTACTGTTCTTGGCTCTGAATTCATTACCATCTTTGTGCCTTCTAGGAGCCTTAATGTTTAACTCATCTGTCCGATGGTTGTACTTTTGGACTTTCAGTGTTATGGTATTTCCTGTTGTGATTCAATGACTTTAAGAGCTTGCACTTTGTGTTAGGGCGCTAGGTCTCCATTGTCTGGAATTTTGTTCTCGGGTCCGTTTTTTGATCAATTAAGTTGGCTAATTTATGTTCGCTTTTTTGGTTAATGCATGATGGCGGTCGCATGCTAAATCGGGTTTGTTGGAATTTCCATTTCCTTGTTTCTTTTTGAACTTCTTGCGAACAAACAAATGGTATTCTGTACTTAGAATCTAGTTGGATAACTTACCGTTACTCAGTAACCAAAATGACGGAAGGCTTTTTCTAAAAGTTACTTGGATGAAACCTGAACACCAGTTTGAAAATTTACCAGTCAGTTATACCCATCAGCAAGGAGGAGGCATATTGTTTTATACCGGGTTTGAATTCACAACCGGGTGGACATCCCTCAAAAGGGACTTTATATGTTTTTGCTGACAACTAGGTAAAAATGAAGATGTATTTTGAGTGTGCTACGTAATATAATCACAAGTATAAGTTTCCTTGCTTACCTAAAAAGATTTGTCCGTTATAAAGCAGCTCCTGAAACCTGGAAAAGTAATTTGATTGGTCCGAATACCTGGAAACGTTCGGGGTAAGATATTTTCCGAGGGCACTACTTGTAAAATATATAGAAAGTTATACTTTCCCCTCTTCTATACCCCTTACATGCAGGTTCCTTGTTTGCATATCTTTCCTTCTGATGTCCATATGCGTCTACTTTTGAGACATTTTTTCTGAACTTTCTTTAGTTAAATTCAAGATTTATCAAGTTATGTTCTTCATTCTTTTATAGGTTGGAATACAACTTAATTTGTTAATCAGGTTAGAGTCGTCGTCCCATACTTCCATAGGAAACCGTATATCCCATCATTTGTAGCCGGAAGAGATTGACTGCAATAAAAAAAGCCTTTTCTCTCGGTCTCGATTGTCTAATATGAGAATATTTAAAAAATACCAATTAGCTTGAACAACTAAGTTTCCTGTTGTTTTATGCTGAGATTCGATTCCATAACTGCAATTATTTGCAGTCTTGCATGTTAAAAAAGGTGGAAAATATTGTAGTCATCGTTTTGAGAAGGCCCTTCAGTTTGATCTTTCACAGCTTACCATATATGCTTAAAGATTAGAACGTAAAGCCGTAGCATGTTGCTCCGAATCTTCATTTTTTTCAAGGCATTCATATCCGTCACACTCACACTCGAGTCCGAGTAACATCGGTTTATTCTTTCCATGTTTATTGACCTTATCATGATGATGTGTGTATACACACAGGAAGAGCTGGAGCAGATGGAAAGAATGGATAAGGCATCAGGTGCATGCAAAGAGTAAGCATTATCATCAATGGACAATGGCATTCATTTGGCATAATTTGCATGAAAATTAAGGGCCAAAGCTGATTCAAATTTGTTTTCTTCATGCATGGCATTGGCAGGATGCTGAGCAACCTGGAGACTACACCTGATCCATTACTTCCAATGTAAATACACATATCCTTTCTTCCTTCAATTGGTTATAATATCAAAAGTATTCTTCAACTATTCCACTAGACTGAAGTTCCTGAAAATTATTTTTCACCATTTTCACAGTACAAGTGGACCTTCAAATCTCTTATGGGATCGATGGTTTGAAGGCCCCCAGGAATCTCAAGGCTGCAAATGTTGGATACTGTGACTGTGTTTTGCTGATTTGGAGAGGCTTTGATCTTACAGAGTGGCAGATGTTTGAGAGTGATGTTTTCTTTGTGCAGAAAAATGACAGTTTTACAGTAATTTATACCAACATTTTCTTCATTCCATACTTTAAATGAAAATGCTTCCATTTTGCAGAAAATATCAATTTCCTGAAGTAGATTGAAAAATGTTAAAAGCAATCTAGAAAAGTTCATACAGCAGACAGATGGTACACAAAAAGTTTTACTCTGTTTCAGTGATCAGAATCCATAATATATGAAGAACGAATGGTTCTTTCAGTGATCGGCCTCCTTTTCTAACTTGGTGTTTTACCGGTAACATGCTGGGCGATCCAACTGAGACCATCGTACAGCCCGTCTCCAGTAAGTGCAGAGCAGGCTTGGATGTGCCAATCGTGAGTTTTTATGCTGTGAAGCGAAAGGGCATCGGTGATCTCAGCTGGGGTCATTGCGTCCTTTAGGTCTTGTTTATTTGCAAAGACGAGTATAACGGAATTTTGTAGATCATCGTGTGAGAGCAACCTGAAGAGCTCATCCTTCATAATGGTGATCCTGGCCCTATCTACGCTGTCTATCACCACGATAACAGCATGAGTTCCACGATAGTATGTAGCCCATGATGTCCTTAGTCGGTCTTGCCCTCCAAGGTCCCATACCTGAGGCAAACAAATACAAATATTAGATTCCCAGCAGATAGATAAAATGTAAATGAAACCATTACATTCATTATCCTCATTAGTCTCTCAACTCTCTTTGACTTTGTACAATTCCATATATAACGATAAAAAGAATATCAATTCATATCCAGTTTGATCTTAAGTCGAATCTAAATCATAAAAAGACTGCTTCAAAACTGGAACTTTATAAAGGACAAGCTGAAGATCGAGGCAAGAATAAGACCCAACGAGACCTGATCTGAATAATCTAATCCAATGCTAGCTAGCTAAACTGCACTCGGCAGTCAAGTTACTTCACAATCACATTATAGATTTTTGAGAACTGAATGACAAAGAAAGAGCAACGCAACTCGAACAATGGAATTAAATTAGAAATGCTGGAAACAAGGAATGGAGCAACATGCCTCTGCCTACTTCAGGAGGCGTACATGGAAAATCAATTTCGTGTCTTTTCAATATAATCTGTGCTACTGCCAAGTCTCCTAAAAAAATCTGACATAAAACTGGATAATAAAATATATAGCGCAAATGTATATTTTTATCAAACAACATAATGCACTTTCAGTTAAAAAAAAATTGTAGAGCTTGTTAGTGTTACTAGTAAAAATGAGGTTATAGGTTTGTAACTAGGCAACTCCAAAGTTTGACAAACCCTTGGTTTATGGATAAACATGGGGACATGAGTAATAGGAAATTGCAAAACAAATGTGCTAAGCTTCCTAGTTGTACAATCCGGGATTTCAAATAGCAGTGCCATAACAGTATTGCAGCCGCTACTTCACGGTAGAGGCACCGTCCCCCACCACTAATAGCCTAAATAGCACTGTTTTTCTTATAAAAAAAAACTCATCGATTGTGGTTGATTGCAGCAGCAAATAGCCTTGTAACTGAAAATAACTGCAATAACAGTTGGCTATTTCCATTAGACCGATACCCTTTAAAAAATTCTTGTTCTCAACAAAGTGAAGAATAGAGTATGAAATAAGACGGTGACAAGTAGTAGGACTAAAAACAGGATATATCATCAAAAGACATCAGAGAGATGCAGAGCAGGAGACCAGATAACAGAAACCAAGCCAAAACTCACAAACTCGTTCCTCAAGGTGATATCTACAACTCAAGTTTAGGTTGTCAAGAACCACCTTATTTAACTTCCTATTTATGGTTTTCTTGTCAAAAACTTCAAGGCAGGAGAGGACTTGGCAACTCAGGCCAACAACTAGTGCAGGAGGAGACGGATGGGCGGACTTGAGCAGACTGTGACAGCATAGGAGGACAAGATTTTGGGTGGTATGCTGTGGCCTGTGCGGATCTTGATAATTTGGGGGAATTGATTGAAGGTGGTCCTTAGTGAGGTTTACATGATGTTTTCTATATTGCTATTTTTATTACATTAATTAGTGTTCATTATTATTTAATGTACATTAAATAACTAGAAATTGTTTATATTCTGTTACTATATAGCACGTGATTAAAAAACATGTTTATACTTAAAAATGGAACAAGTTAATCAATTGTGCTGAAAAAAGTATATATCAATATTCACATTTATTGTAGATGGGATTTTAAATAGTTATATTTTAAAGTTTATAATATTACTAACTATTAGCGCTAGACATTTAACGGGTTAAAATTAATACACTTTAAAATTCATGATAATGAATCCTAAATCTAATCCTAATCCTACTTAGAGAGGACATGAAGGGGCTCCTTTAGGGGAAGGAAGAGGAGTGCTCCTAGTGGGTCTAGAACCAATGACCTAAGGGAATACGCGGGAACAAAGATGAGCAGCTTGGCCAACCTGACAGATGTGCTTGCTCAAGAATAACTGCTTTTCTACATATGAATAGAAAGGAAATATTATAAACCATAAATGTACTACACAGTGTTATGTATGTAATAGTGTTAAACATTACAAGATCAAAAACATAGCCATGATCACAATTTAAGCCCTAGTATAACCATAACAATATCGCACATCCAAATGCTAATCTGTACAATAATGCATACTTCTTTGTCCAAACAAACACGAAAAATACCAACTCCAGTAAAAAAACAACAATAATCAGCTTTCAAAGTTTCCAGTGAACCGTTACGGAGATAACTTCAAACAAGACATCCTAATATCTAACTAAAGATCAGAGCTAACGTTGGCTTCTAGGAATACACATTCAATAGACATTACAGAATACGAATAGGAGGCGTCAGCACCCAAAAACGGCTTCGACAGGGGGCACAGAAACTTCTAAACAATTGAGGCATCCTAGAACCAATTTCTTAGTATCAAACAAGTTCCAAGAATCAATTTCTTAGTATCAAAGGCTATGCAGTAACTAACTCCCCTTCTAATATTCTTGTTAATTTCGTAACGCTAAGATCATAATTAGAAAGATATTCACCATGATTCAGAATCAGAAAAAATAGATTTCCAAGTTTTAAACCTATTTGATTCCACCCCTCAAACCTTTCCCAAATCTAAAAGATTCAAATCATTGAACTAACGCACTAATATACAAAGCAGCCGCTAAATTCTTCAGGGAAAAAACAAACTATTTCGATAAAACTAAATTAATTAAGATTAAAGAAACGAAAACCCAAAAATTTAATTATCGAGAAATCATGAATAACATCTCAAAAAAATCTTTTTCTTAAATTGAAGATTACCTCGAAGCGGATGTTTTTATAAACAAGCTCTTCAACGTTGCTACCAACAGTAGGATGTGTGGTGACAACCTCGCCGAGGTGAAGCTTGTAAAGCGTCGTCGTTTTGCCGGCATTATCCAACCCGACCACCACAATCTTGTATTCCTTAGCGGGAAATAACATAACCAAAACTTCGATACGAAAGCCCCCATCTTTTTCTTCTCCCTTAATAAAAATCAATAAATCAATCAATCCCTTTTCTTTTTTAATAAAAATCAATCGAAGAATCGGATCTAACAAAATAAAGGATGTAAAAGAAAATAACCCATTGTTTTACCTGAATTAGACGCTCGGAGGTAAAGATGATGAACGGCGGCGATGGAGGAGGAGGAGAAATTGGAAGTTTTGGGGGAAGGTCCGATCTGATTTTGGCAATTCAAAGAAGAAAGTGGGAAAATATTAGTCTTGTGGAGGAAAAAGGAGCGAAAGTAATATAAGAGAGAAGGAGGGGCATTGATGCTTGAACTGGGGACACGGTGCAGGTGACGTGTATGACTCAGTGATGATGAGGTGGCTACCTCACCATTTTTTTCTTCATACACTTTTTTTTATCTTTTCGATTTTTGAGACTTCGACTTAATTAATTTACCGATCCGGTCCGCATATTTAGATTTAATCAATAAGTCTACGACAAATTTTTTCCCCAAACACAATATCTTAAATTCGAAATTTATTTAAACAAAATCAAACCATTTAATATTTAGACTAAACAAAAGTAGTGTCATATAAGTAAATATGTTAAATTTCAAAATAACACATTAATCAAATTTTTTTT